>BQNB010101858.1:0-20948 GCA_026074375.1 Tanacetum coccineum
AGATATTATTAGTTGCAAAGTTTGACTAGAAAAATCAAAGGGGGAGGGGGTTTGACCGTGGGTTTTCAAGGGGACAAGAAAAGGAGGGAACCAAGGGCTTAAAGTCTTGGTCTCTTGGTTCCTTCTAATGGGAATCATCCCATGAAGTTTAGGATTATGTTCCTAGCTTATGTTTCTTTTATTTATTTTTAGTTTACTTGCATTTTATAAAAAGAAAGTATAAGTAAAACTTTTAATTAAAAAGTAAAGTGTAGTTTTTGTATAAAAGTTTACTTTGTAAGGTCTTGGTATTTTGTAAAGTATTTGTTATTTTGTATAATCATATGAGATGTGTATAAATATATACATATGCCTAAAGTTTTATAAAAGAAAGTATAAGTAATTTAAATGTAAATGTGTAGTTTTTATTTAAAAGTATACTTTGTAAAGTCTTGGTATTTTGTAAAGTATTTGTTATCTTGTATATACATATGAGACGTGTATAAATATATACATATGCCTAAAGTTTTATAAACTTCGATCATTGAATATAAATGTAGGTATTTGTTGAAGCGTACGTTAATTTTTTAGGGTTTCCGGGAAAACCTAATTGTCATTTATCGCGAAACGTAAACACTTTCACGTATCCGATAAAGTAACTTGTGAAACGTTAATAATTATTCTCACAATAATTGCTTAACCCTTGTTTGACGTAAACAATAAATTGCTTGATGCCCGTTTACGTTAACTGATCATTTTTAGTTTACGCGATTTAACTTAACGATTTCCATTAAAAACAAACGCGTACAATACTAAAATAAATAGTGACTTTATTAACGTCGTACATTGTCCTAAAACACGAGGTGTTATAATTTTCTACTTGCAATGATGACATCTCACATCCTATACACGACAATCGATAGTTTGATTTAGTTATTTATAGGGTAATGCACACTCATTTCGTCTCACATATACATCTAAAGTGTTTACTTTAAATTTTAATCAATGGTCACTTTTGAGGTTTTGGATGAACTTATGGAGATTACCGGTTCAACCGAGTTACATAAGCGCATACGGTTTTGGTTTGTGCAAGAGATTGCCGAAGAAGAAGGTTTGCTAAAATTTCTTCGCGATCGCTGTGATGACTTGAGAAGGAAAAAAGCCAGGCGCCGTGTGTTGATTCGTGAGATGGAGGCTTTGGGAGAATGTGGGGTGGCTGTTGATTCTTTGGAGTCTTTGAAACAAACTCACGCTAGAGAAACCGCTAAGCTTGCCGCTTTGACAGATGCGATTGCTGAATCTCTGGCTGGTATCCATGTGAAGGAACGTCATGTGGCTAAATTGGATTTAAATGATTAGGTTTTCATAGGTAACGAGTAGTTAGTCACTTTTTGTTTTGTTGATGGTTGAATGTAATGACTTTTTTATCTTTATGGCTGTATATTTTATCTTTTGAAGATGTAAAATTATTTTCAATCAAGTCTTTTGATTTATGCATGATGTTGTTGTTTATGTCATTTCTCGTGTTAGTGATACACAATAAATGATATAGATTTTAGATAAGTTTGGGTCGTGGGCAGGGCCGTCCCGTTAATTTTGGTGGCCCTGTGCTATAATTATAAGAGGCCTCATTGTTAAACTCGAAAATTTTGAACATAATTACCGGCGGACCACAAAGTCAATTTCTTGTAATATGGCAAGTATATTGATGTTGTAACGGGCGAAGATGTGGGACTCACCCTCATCTCTTGTACTTAATTGTTTTTTTGTAATAAAATTTACCGGGAAACTCCTTTAACAAAAAAAGTAAGCATATTGATGTTCATTATAGACTTGATGAAAAGCACTCATATTTTATAGAAACTTTGTACTTTTTTTTCTCTAAATCGGTGGATATTGGTTATTAACTATGGTCTGTGGGTATATTTTTTATTAAAGTTTATTAGCCTCATGGTCTTGGTGTGGCTAACAAATGAAAAAACAGTGAGAATATAATATACGGGTTTGTAAAACTTCATATACACATAATAGACTAATGCATGAAATTGAAATTTTGTGGCCCTACAAAAAAGGGGGTCTTGTGCCATTGCACGGGTGGCACACCCCATGAGCCGGCCTTGGTCGCGGGAAAAAAAATGCCGGACATGATGGATTATGGCGGGAGTGAGAGAGGAAGAAAGGGCTCACAGGGACCAACCGCGCAATAGGAAAACGACAAAATAAAAGAACAGTGAATGTTGTTGTATTAACAAAGTGGCCAGGGACTAACGACGCAACACGAAATAATAGTGAAAAGACGATTCTGCCATTCAACAGAAACACGACGTGGCAAGGATAACGACGGAGATAACCCTCGTTACCCATAACGGAGTGCAAGAGACCAAACGGGTAACTACAGTGTCAAATAGGGACCCCGTATGAGAGTCCCCGTTATATAGGGACCAAACGGGCAAACGGGGTGGAGTTTGGGGACGAACAGTATAATTTACCCTAATAATAATAATAATAATAATAATAATAATAATGACATTTTAGTCATTGCACATCAGCACCCGAGGGTATTTTAGTCATTTCAGGTTTTTTTAGCGAGTCAAACTAACGGTCAAGGACAAATGGACCAAAAGTGTTACGGGTCGACCAAAAATGGACTGGATCCGTTACATTTTAAACTATTGAACCAAAACCGTTATACCCGATAAACCACAAGGACCAAAAATGTAGTTAACTCTTTGTTTTATTTAAAATTCAAAATCTTATTCGCACATGTGAATGTGTGACAGAAAACTCTAAATCCGAATAAAGTAATGTTGTTTGTTTTTCTAAACATCTAAATGACTAGAACACAGTTAATAGTTTATGTATCATTAATTGGTAGTAAGATCCTATTCTAAGTTTTGTTGGGCAAGAGGTTTAAAACCACGTATTGCATCTAAGCAAGGAAAAAAACACTCTTAATTGTCAAAAACACTTAACGGTTCAGATTTATAAGCCACTAAGAGGTGTTAAGTGATTTTATTATGAAAACAAACACAACCTTAATCTCATGCAAGGATTCGTTTAGACAGATGATTTGCACATTGTCTTTTTAGTTTGCACGCAAAGCAGAATATATGCATGGTACAATTCTCCAATGAATCAATTAATGTGTATCAATTCACATTCAGTTAACTGCAACCAACATACCAAGCTAATATTTGGACAATGTAATTCATACAACTAGGTGGATCATCTGGTTTTCGCTTTTGCTTTGATCTATAACTGCATACAAATGATACTCTTAATTATGGAAGATATCAAGGTTCTTTAACATACGTAGTATTCTGTATTCCGGTCGGTTGGACTAAATCTTGAATCCCACATTTGCTTGTGTAAACAGCTAGTTAGCCTTCCTTTTAGGGGTGTTCAAAAAAACCGTGAAACCGACGAACCGAGCCGAACCGCTCAATCCGAAACCGAAAAAACCCGAAACCGAAGAAACCGAAACCGAAAAAAACCGAAACCGAAAAAACCCGCTTATAATGGTTCGGTTTCGGTTTTTACTTTTAAATATCCGCGGTTAACCGAACCGAACCGTGCATATTATACATGATTATTTTCTAACTAATATTCAAATAATTGTACAAGTATTAACCGATTATTGCAATACTTTTATTGTATAACGACTTTTTCGCTCGTAAAGTAAACATTTGTAAAAATCTATGTGTGAAAATTGATTAATGTGATCGTAAGATTAATCGTATGTTTCGTCAACTATAACGTTGAGTAATATTTTTTTGTATAATACGTTTATTGAATATTTTGATTGCACTTAACGTAACAAAAACTTAAGTTTTTAAATGACTTTTAAATTAAACGTCATTTTTGAATGTTTACTAGAAAGAAATACATTTTATGTTCTGGATCTATGTTATTTTTTATAGTTTAATAACGTGTTATTAACGTCAAAAAACGGTTTAACCGATGACTCCGAAACGCGGGTAACGCTCACTTCGGGTACCCGCACATGCCCGGTTACCCGCCTAGTACGGTACAGGCGACGGATAGTAAAATTAATTACCGCCCCGCGGACGGATAGGTTAAATCTTTCATACCAACGAACCGAACCTTGTGTAAACAGCTAGTTAGCCTTCCTTTCCTTTTTACTAGTATTAGTTTTTTGCTGATGCATTTTAATATCTAAATGTATTTGCCGTTATAAAATATATTACTAGCCTTAATTTTGATCCATTTACTTATAAATGTACGTATTTGAATTGGCGCATATACTTTTTGCCAAGCTTTTTGAATCGCATTAGTCATTCACCAACGTTTTGCCAAATGATAGATCAGCTTCAGTTGGAGGGAAATACGTACCTAATGTTCAGAAGTGGGCACACTGAAATTAAGTCACCGACGAAGCACAAAGACGACATTACGTACATGTGGCTTAAGTATCATGTACCAGATATAACATATGAAATTTGTTTGAATTTGAAAAGTTTCTCCGAAACTGATATAATTCCCAGTGATAAACATAACAACAGATAATAAAATAGCTAGCCATTTCCCTACTTGTTTGTTACTATCAAAATATTATTCATTACATACAGATTCTTCCTCTATTTTAGGAAAGAAAACCAAAATTACTGAACCAAACGAAACAAGAATGGAAATAGCACATACATTTTCACATCCAAAGCTTTAAACAAGAGTTATATTATATTTTTCTACCAAGTCTCCTTAAAATATTCTAAAAATATAACTCACACTATCATATGATATTCTCAAATTCTTTGAGATATGTCATATGATCATATGTGAATGTTATGTTTTTCTAAGAGTATTGGTAGTAAAATATAACATTACTCGTGAAACAATGAAATTTAATCATTTTTTGATTTTTTTTTCTGAGAAAAGACAATTAAGAAAAAAAAAACATATTGTCACAGTCACTGTCACTGGCATTGTGGATTTCTTCCTGGCCCACCATAGTAAAAGTATGTCCCCCATTGGTTGTTGCTAGAACTTTTAATGTTATAGCAATTTGTGTTTTCGGCTAAGGTTGATATGTCACGAGCCGAGACCAAGCTGTTATCCGAGTCCACGATCTCAAGATTTCGAAAATAACTTGCTTTGCCAAAACCATCTTCTGCGAAATGGCCCGACCCCATTTGTGTTGATGTGTGCTCGCCATTGGCCCGTGAGTTCACCACTTCGCCACCCCATTCAACCATCGTGGCTTTATCAGCCAAGTGTGTGAATAGCTCCGCAGGCCAGTACCCTACTAGGGTATTTTCTCCGAATCCCATCCACCAGTTTCCAAGTTTTGGATCCTGTATATATGTTTGAAATGCACCATGTACAATTATAAGTTGCGGATACATGACATGAGTAGTTAACATGATCTCGTATAATTGAATTCCAAATCAATATATTAAATAGGTTGCAAACGGGTACCTTCCAAATTACTATAGTGACGTCGAATTGGCTTCCTCCGGAAGCAGATAACGGAGAAATAGCAGCTCCAATAGCTATTCGGCTGTTGGTCTGTACAAACCCCGAACACAACAAGTTGTAACATCCCGTTGCCTGATATGCGTCACTCTGTACCACATTCCACACAGATTATTTAACTTGCTGATCATCAATCAATATCAAAAAGACACGAGTCTGTTTATTTTGACAACATAAACAATTAATGGTCATGATTTTACATAACACATGTATTAAATATCTTAAAATTATGAATATGTACAAAGAATTGAGACATTTTGATGCTAAGTAGACATGAAATGAATCCTGATATGGTTTGAGTAAGATACATTTTTAAAAATTTTCTTTTTTAAATTTTTTCAAACAACATGCTCTAATTAGTACGGAGTAATTCGAACCTACATAACAGTTAGTGTCATTTTCGCAATTACTATTATTATTATCAGGGTAGACATTGTATATGAATATCCGGACCACAACGAATATCATCAAAGGAAGAATTGAAGTTGAACATGTAGTGTTTTCTGATCGTAAATGTTCTTAAATGTGCTGTGACACCATGGAGGACCACGAGGCCCATCTTCTTGTCCATCAGAATATCAGATTGTGCCTTATTGACACCACTATTTAATTACACAGTATTAAAACTTTTCAAGCACAAAATTTTTTGAAGAATTGAAGGCAGTTACATGATCTAAGAAACTGACAAAGTTTGATGAGACTAAAATTTGCTGGTTCAAGACAACGTTAAGAAAATATATGATCATGTGGAATCAAAAGCTCGCGCTTGAAGAAATTCATAACTACTTTTAATTGCGATTAGCTAAAAATGCATATGCATAAAAGAGAGATCAAGAAGTAATACCGTCCAGTAAGTGAATAAACGGGGTCGACTGTCACCATAAAGCTCCGGACTGACCTGACTAGTATAAGAATCAAAGCTTTAGATATTTCATATCCATATAATTATGTTTTCATTTAGTACATATTGTAAATCAGAATCAAAAGTACATGCATGTATTTGTGTATAAGAATTTATGTGTTGCATGCTACTTTAAAATATATACTAATCTTTAGTTCAGTAAGTTAAATATTTGTTTAAGTGGTCGATTATAAATTCAAGACGTTATATTAAAATCAATCTAATGAAATTTATTTCAAACACTTGGAATATTAAAATATTATAACTCGAAAAAGACACCAAGCCCAAACTTCTACGAGTTAAAAAAGTCATCACTTCAATTTCTAAACGTCAAACAAATTGCTTAATTAGTATTTTATTATACAGTCAAAGTAAATTGTTTAGTTATGTACAAACTTGTTATTCTCTATCCTGGTATGAGTTGAATATGCATGTAAGTAGCTCATCAACAAACTTTGTAGTTTTCGTTATTAGTTTATACGACCTTTCACTGCCATACAGAAAAAATATCATATAGTCGCACTAAAAAAAGTGTTAACAAAGACATTTTGCCTAAGGGATGACTTGATATAACTTAATTCCTAGGGTAATATGCGACTGAGTTTGGTTCAAACTGATAAAAAAGTTCAGAAATCAAATAGACAATGATAATCGTTCATTTTTAATCAAATACAAGAATCCACTTACATTAAAAAAAAACAAATATTTCATAAATTGTTGATCGTTAAGTAAAAATAGTTACATAATCATCTCGAGTACAAAATCATCTTTATTAGACGGACACTTTATATACTTTCGACGAACTATTTGTTCGATATTTTTTTTGTGAGATAGTGAATTTTACGCACCGTATAACCACATGTGATTTGTAGTTTGTATATTACATGTGATTTGAACTTCAAAACTCGCATCATAAATGACATGTGATTTCATTTTGTGGAATATTCAATATCCATACAAAAATGAAGAAAAAAAAAGTTTGTAAAAAATATATTAAAGTATCCGTCTAATAAGATAAAAATTCTCGCCATTACAATGATTTTTAGTCACTAACGACTTACCGGTTGCAGATTAATATTTAAAAAAAGAAGTCGAAAAGTGGGTTTTCTTATTTTGATGAAAATGAATCATGAATATTTATTCATGTTGTTTATAATTTTAATTCTTATTTATTGAAGTCACCCATATGCAACTAACTAGTACTTCCGCAGTTCACGTTTCTTTCTTTTATATCACAATTTGATTGTTCACTATTAAAAATAGATATGAAAGTTTAATATTAGTTTATTATATTACCCTTGTTTAAAATTATTATTACAAACTTTAAATAAAACTTTAATTAATTACTCCCTCCGTCCCATATTAAGTGTCCACAATGGAATCTTTTAAGTCTTTTTTTATCAACTTTGACCATAAATATTTTTGTTTGTGTTATATAATATTGAACGAAAATTCTACCAACGAAAAATATATTCAAAACTCTATCTATTCATATATCTTGCATCAAGTATCATATAACGTAAGAAGAAATCATCAATGTCAAAGTCGAAGAAAAAAGACTTTGAAAAAGTCAAGTGGACACTTAATGTGGGACGGAGGTAGTAGTTAAAAATAAAACTCTCATTCTACTAAAAAATAAGAAAAAAACAGATAAATAATTTTTCTTAAACATAGGAATCAAATATGTATTTCAGCATACATATTTTTTTATTTCAAAACACAGCATCCAATAAACAAATAAGTTATAGAAGGGGTGTGTGTACCTGCCAGCCAGCTTCGATGCTATTGAGATCAGAGCCATCGAAAGACCCGGAAAGAACCCAAATCTGGGAAAGACTGAACTCATTTACCACTTCTATCTGTGGCTCCCACACGTTTATTGTCGCTTTTGCCCCGTATATTTCACTCGATGCCCCTGTGTATGCTATCGCATGCTGCATATATATCATACAACACCAAATATCAACACAAAATTACGATCATTAATCTATTACTATCTCTTCAACTTACTTCAACCGAAATCTTTCACTATTCGTAAAGTAATCGTGTACAACCAAGAAAATTACTTGCTGAAAAACGTTATACTGAAAGAGATATAATCGCAAGAAAATTTAGTCATAAAGATACTCGTCGCTGCAAGACGGGTAATCTAGTGCTATATTTGTTGTAATGTGTTAACGCTCCTATAATTACAAAATTGTGC
Source organism: Tanacetum coccineum (assembly GCA_026074375.1). Taxonomy (NCBI): domain Eukaryota; kingdom Viridiplantae; phylum Streptophyta; class Magnoliopsida; order Asterales; family Asteraceae; genus Tanacetum; species Tanacetum coccineum. The sequence continues at coordinate 8,577 of BQNB010101858.1, forward strand.
ATGATGCCAGGAAAGAATGTGAAAATTACTCCGTAATAGATTAGAACGGGAAAAGGAACACAAATATGTTTGTTATACTGTATTTATATGACACAAAAAATAAGTACATTATATTACGGTACTATTCTATTAGTGTTATCTATACTCTTTCATTTACAAGGAATTTTTATTTTTATTTCATGTCAATAATTTATGGTTTGCCTTTTTATTTTTTGAGACATGATCTTGTAATTCACGTTTACATTCTTGTAATTCACATTTACATTAATTACATGTGTCAACTCAGGTTAATTACTTGAAATGATAGTTCCTGGATTGTTGATTTTGTAATATGAATTACTATATGTAAAAGATTTGTCTTACTCCAAAGAAAAAATGATTATTATATATATTCCTACTAAGTAAACTTACTAGAGTAATGCTAGATCCACAAAAACTTTACAAAATTTTATCCACATAATGATTTGGCAACAAGTTGTGGAGGCTAAGAATGAAGAAAAAGAAACTATNTCCTCTTTGGATCTGCGAGTCCCCATTAGGATCTTTGGATTGAAGGGAAATCCAGAAAAAACAATATAGATGCTGACGGCGCAAGGATTGGATAAAACGAAAAAGGGGATCTGAAAACTACCACAAACCCTTTGGATCTAATCGCTTCTTTCCGAAGAATCGTCGAGCCGAATAAAAACATGTAAGAAACAATCCATTATAATTAATATCATCAGATAATAATAATCAAAGGATCATACAATTACAGATCTTTATGCAGCGAATGGATCTCGACAAAGAATTGAGGAACAATTAGATCATGAGGTTAATTGATGAAATCAAACAAAAATCCCCAATGCGAAAAAAAATATATTATTTGGATCTGAAGAATTTATTTGGATCTGAAGAGTTAATCGATATAATCGATACAAGGATCAATTAAATTGTTTGATTATGGTTAATCAATTGATTATGGCTTCAATTTGATTAGATAAACGAAATAAAAATGATCGCCATGTCGATGCAAAACAGTTTTTATTTTTTAATTCGCATTTGAATCTTTGACTAATAATTTTATATATCTAGAAGACAGTAGTCTTTTTTTTATAACATATAGTGTGTGATCAGGGACGGAACTTGAGCAGTTTTACGAGGGGGGTGAGACGAAAATCATAATGTATATATACCAAAAAGAAAGACAAGAAATACGCGATAACTCACAAAATAGTTTTAGATTGGGAGATTGGGAGGAGTTGCAGAGAGGGTTTTTAGTTGTTTCTTGTTTGGTAAAGAAACAAAATGTAAAAAAAGAAAATTAATTTGCATTTGACGTTTAGTTTCGAGGGGGCAGAATGTAATTTTTTTCTAATGTATATCTACATAGTACAAAATTGGTACTTAGAAGCAAAATTTTTAGGGGGGCCACAACCCCCCTTGACCCTATATATCTTCCGTCCCTGTGTGTGATTTACTACGTCTCTTTTTTTCTCTCTCTACAACACAACCACTCGATCATCAAATGACACAAACAACTCATCAATCAATCATAAATCGGTCATCTTATCATCAATCGATCATCGTCTTCTTAAGTTCATTAACATCAGGTTAAATTCAACATATGTGCTTTTATATTATCTTTTTGGGTAAATGCTATAGAATACCAAGCTACTTTTCATTTTAACCCGTTTTGAACAACCTACTTTTTTATTACCGATATTACCAAGCTACTTTCAAATTTTTGTTCAATATGAAACACTTCTCCATCATATTATCCATGTCGATTTTTTTTCTATCCCGGTTCACACTAAACCAAATTAGGGGAAAAGACTTGTAGAAAACATCATACTAAACAAACTGCTTGAGCCAGACATAACAACAACTACGTTATCGAATGTTTTCGATTAGCAATATGTGACTTATCGACCAGTGTAAAGTCTCATTACGTGTATGTTAAATACTATTTGTGACATATATAACTCGAATCGTCTTTAAAAGAAATCATACACACTCGTCTTTGAGAACAACCGATACCATCCATGAAATATTTACTTACACTAAAAAGAAGAAAGATAGATAGTGAGATACAAGCATATTTAAATCGAACATCTTAGATGTGTCGGTTTTTTCCCAAAATCATAAAATGAAACAAGATGAATTTTTAAGTCACAACCACGTAACCATTGTATATAGAGCCTTTTACAGAACTATATAAATAAGGATTCCTTCAAATTAAAGGGTAGAAAACGGATCGAGATAAAAGAATAGTTCATAGACGATACCAGTAACGTAACTTAAAAAAACATACTAATGCATAATGGCTGACTATTCTAGCATTCGGACAACAACAACGACTACCACAAAAGAGAGTAGCTGGATAAAATGTTCACATCCAAAAAGCCTTTAATTGCCTATACTAATATTCAAGGTTCATTGTATACACGATTGTTTTGGTGATTGAAATGTTTCATCAACTTTATGTTGGAAATTTTGGTGAAATAGTTGCATTTAGCTTTCACACAACTTTGGACATAAATAAATTCTAAAGTACGTACGTGCAGTGACACAATACATACAATACATATTAACGACTTTTTTTCTAATTTGTAAAATGTTTTTTTAATACACGTAACTTCATTTAAAGAACGTGCATCTAATTAGGTGCATCACCCTAACTTTATTAGGGAGTATCCCCCAAAAATAAAATAATCATCTCAGTAATTCATTAGAAAATGATTTTTCAAGGCATTTGATCACTCAAACAACGACTACAGCTCTTTAAATAGAAAACGGGTCTTTGTTTGAGGGAGAGAAAATGTCAAATATCTATTTCATAAAATCAGTTTGTGATAAAGGAAAAGGTTTTAAATAATAACAGGTTAACAATTAAAAGGGAGTTAATTAAGTTTAGCTTATGTGAGCCTTAACTGTTATGTGTTTATGCCTTTTAGGGAATAGATAACAAATATAAGTTTCTAGGTATGCTAGTTAAAAACATTAGGGACTATTTGTGCCATTTGTTAAACTTAAATTGCCTAATAAAACTTATAAAAGAAATATGAAATAGATAAGATACTTGGGGGGCAAAAGGGTTAAAAAACCAAAATTGATTTAAGAGTAAACTGCAAAAATCATCCCTGTGGTTTGTAGTTCGTGGCACTAATCATCCCTAGCCGATACTATTGGCACTAATCATCCCTGAGTGGTGAAACGTTCGGCAATAATCATCCCTGAAGGGGTGTTTTTTGCAAAACTTTTTGTTAAATTTTTTGCAAAAATCATCCCTAATAAGGATGATTTTTGCCGAACATTTGCTACTCAGGGATGATTATTGCAAATAGTATCGGCTAGGGATGATTAGTGCCACTAACTACAAACCACAGGGATGATTTTTGCAGTTTACTCAAAAAAATATTTGGTTCAACACAAAGAAGACTTGGTTCAAGAAGAAGACTTGTTTCAACAATAAAAAGACTTTGTTGATTCAATGATAAATTCATCAAATTGTTTTACTTTTTTCACATGTGATATGCTAGGAAATCATATATGATTTTACATTATTTTTCTTTTCATTACAATTATCACATGTTATATTTGAAAGTAATTTGTTTAATGTTTGATTTTTATATATGAGATGTGATATTTGTATTTTACAAGTTAGTAGCAAACTATCATATGTGATTTCTTTTATAAATCACATATGATTTAACATGACCATCACTAATTTCTCAACCATCATACTTGATGTTTAAATAATGATAACATGTTTTCTTTTTTAATGCTTTTATTACAAGTGATTATGAATGTGTGCAATAAAAGTTATACAAAATAGACATAATATCAAAAATCGCATCCGCAAATGTTTTGCCATTTTTATTTCAGCATAAAACATGACGACATATTACTAAGAAAGTTACACCATTTTAGCAAGACATTGTACTAGTTTGCAATGGTTTACAGAAATCGTCCGTAGACGTCAAAACTCCATACAGAGATTACAAGAGAAGAATGGAGAACACATATTGACTGTGAAATAAAAATTCATGAGCTTCTTCATTGAGCTTCTTGGACCTTTGGATGCTTGCGGTGTTCAAGATGTCATGAAAACGGCATTCTCTACAAAAATAAAAAAGATTTGATTTAATTTTCCAGCACATTATCATATATGATATATTATAACGTTAAAGAAGTTAACCTTTAAACAGATTATCATATATGATATTATACAAACAACTAACTTTTCAAACTAATAATATGAACAAAATATCCATAAACACATAAAACCTAACTTATATCATATATGATATAGTATATAAGTTTTTGCAATTGTTTCAGGAAACTTATCACATATGATTTTTCACTAACGCGTCATCATCAACAAATCCTTTCTAAATAGTGAAAACATAACTTCTAATAACATATTTTCTTCATCAACGTCAACATAAATAGGTATTGTTCATCTCAAAAATAGTGAACATACATTTTTATTTAGAATATCATTTTGGTGAACTTAATTTAGACACAAAATATCAGATCTAAACTTCTTTTGTCAGGCAAAACTAAATCAACAATGCTGTACATTTACGTGAACTCTATTTACTTTTTCTATTGACTATGCTTATTTTCTTAGATGATAGGCGAGCTAGGAGGGTTGTCTTTGGTTTGATTCTATAGGTTTCATTTTTTTTTCATTAGCTTTTGTTGTCGTATACGTGTTGGGGAGAAACATGTTAAGCACATCTGTGATGATCGATGAGTATAAGATTTCATGTCATGCTTAATTTAGTGGTATTTTTAGGATGTTATTGAACTTTTTATTTGGGCTCATTAATTGGGTTTTCTTTCACAAATTGTAGATATACTATAAATAAACTATGGTGTCCTAACAACGGCAACTTAAAATTTGAGTTATTGACGTGAAGTTGTCGAGTCGGTTGGGTAATAGGTGAATCCATAAATTGATCCTACATGATTTCTTTCACAACTCTATTGGTATATCATGAAACTCATAGAATGCGTAAAGCCATTAACCCGTGGTACCAAACGGTATAAAATTGTTCCCGATGCAAAATACATGTATGATGCTATTATCGTTGTGGGTTGATATATCTATAAAAGTTATGGACGTATGATACAAGTAATCAACTAATAAACGATTGTTTAATTGTTTATATAAAATGGATATAACTTCATCGTGAAAATAAAATTGTAATCCATGAGAAAACATAAAGACTTTACTTTAGCTAGAAAGCCAAATATTACACGTTCACAACTTATATTTCGTTATGACTCAAAGGAAGCTTTAACCAACAACCTCTTTATTGATTGATCGATCACTCACAAAGTGATAGGCCACTCGTACTCCTTCGGTTAATACGTATTGTATTCTCAGGACACCATTTATGTCACTCATGAAATAGGAGAACAGGTGACGGACTTTTCCCCATGTCGCTGGGGAATATGCACTAAACGACAAAATAGATCCTACGTGGCACCAATTCTCGTAGAAAATTTGGTCAAAAAGTTGGTCTCATGTATTATGAATACTTTTCCCTACGGCGTCCATGTCGCCGGGGATAAGGTCGTTTAAAATTTAACCAAATAATTTTACTACGTAAAAGTGGCGGATAATTTTCACCGATTACTTTTCCCGGAGGATCATGTCGCTGGCGGAAATTGTTATAAAATTATAAAGTTTTATTAATATATCACAATTATATCAAAAATAAAAAAGCCCACTTTCCTCGTCGAACATGTCGCGGGGAAAGGGTTATTTAAAAATTATAAATTTGATATCAAAAGATAAAAAGACACTTTCACTCGGCGAACATGTCGGCCGGGGGAAAGGGTTATTAATAAAATTATAAATTTGATATATTATATCACAAAAAATATATCACACTATATTTTTTACTAAAAGTTTTATTAATATATCATAAATATATTTAATTAAAAATAACTAGTGTTTTTATAATTAATATTTAAAAATTATTATTTAAAATTATTTTTTATAAAATAATTTCGCAGGGGGGAATCGTTTGACTTTGTTGACTTTTAATTAAAACTCGTTTTTTTAGATTTGTTTCGGTGTACGATATTTCCGTAAATATTTAACAAAAATTTATATAGTTTTTAAGGTGTGATATCGTTATAAATAAATACCAATTCAAATAGTTATTACATAAACAACATTCATATCATAAAAGTTTAAACAAAGTCTGCACATACAATAAAAAACATACGAATTACATTGCAAATGATAAACTACTCGAAATCATACGAAATACATTGCACATGACAAACTACTCCAATTCTAGTTTTTCCATTTCATTGTGAACTTCGTGAACATAGGCAGCCGAAAGAAATGTATGTTAGGTCCGGATTGCATATGCTTGTCATTGATGGCCTTTATGAACTTATCTTTCCACGCAAGTGCTTGTAGTTTGAGCACTCTCTATTTCTTGAAGATCCTAGAGAATAGTTTGTAGGTGTTGAAGATCCTAGAGAATAGTTTGTAGGTGTTGAATGTCCTGCAGAGTAACTTGGAGTCGATGGAGCTCCAGGAGAACTCATCAATTCACGACCTATGTAAGTGGTGGTCTCTTCCATAAAAAGGTCCCACATCAAAATGTTTTCGGAGGCTGTTAAATAGTAAAGAAATTATTCTTTTTAAACAAACTACCAGAATATTTATATATTCACAAAATAAAAACATGTGATTGTTCACCTTTGATTTTGGACATGCATAGTATAGTTTACCGTAACTCTCAGGTTTATACGATTGTCTCCTTCTGCACACCTACACGCAAAAGCTTCATGTGGCACCATGTTCACCATCTTTTTGTGGTTGAACCTCTAATGTATAACCCTAACATATCGACTCATACGTTGAACCTCTATATGTTATAAAAATCCCTAACTATACCGGCTCTCCGTTGGAACTCTACTGTATAACCATACCATATCGACTCATCCGATCTTTGAACATCGAATGTACAACCATAACATATCGACTCATCCGTTGAACATCGAATGTACAACCATAACATATCGACTCATACGTTGAACCTCTAATGTATAACCCTAACATATCGACTCATCCGTTGAACCTCTAATGTATAACCCTAACATATCGAACCGATTATATATTTTATAAAAAATAATTGTAAATAATAATTATATATTTTATAAAAAATAATTTTAAATAATAATTATATACGAACCGACCGGAACGAACCGAGAAACCGGACCGACCCAGCCGAAACGAACCGATTATATATTTTATAAAAAATAATTGTAAATAATAATTATATATTTTATAAAAAATAATTTTAAATAATAATTATATACGAACCGACCGGAACGAACCGAGAAACCGGACCGACCCAGCCGAAACGAACCGATTATATATTTTATAAAAAATAATTGTAAATAATAATTATATATTTTATAAAAAATAATTTTAAATAATAATTATTTACGAACCGACCGGAACGAACCGAGAAACCGGACCGACCCAGCCGAAACGAACCGATTATATATTTTATAAAAAATAATTGTAAATAATAATTATATATTTTATAAAAAATAATTTTAAATAATAATTATATACGAACCGACCGGAACGAACCGAGAAACCGGACCGACCCAGCCGAAACGAACCGATTATATATTTTATAAAAAATAATTGTAAATAATAATTACATATTTTATAAAAAATAATTTTAAATAATAATTATATACGAACCGACCGGAACGAACCGAGAAACCGGACCGACCCAGCCGAAACGAACCGATTATATATTTTATAAAAAATAATTGTAAATAATAATTATATATTTTATAAAAAATAATTTTAAATAATATATTTTTTAAATATTAATTATTAAAAACTCTAGTTTTTTAATAAATATAGCTTTGATATATTAATAAAATTTTTAGTAAAAATATAGTTTTGATATATTAAAAAAAATTTAGTAAAATTTTTAATAAAACCTTCCCCGGCGACATGTCGCCGGGGAAACCTTTTTAACTTTTGCGAAAAAACCCTCCAATTATTTCGTTATCGCGCCATTTTCCGCTAAAGGACAAAAGTATGGTTTCCCCAGCGACTTGTCGCTGGGGAATGTCGCCGGGGATAATTCTGGTACTAAAACCAGATCTGTGTTTACAGAAACATACCAAAAACGTAAAACATAAAAAAAACATCTCCTAGGCGATTTTAAGAGCATCACCACCACTTCTCACCCACCACCACCTCCGGCACCACCACCACAGAACCCACCACCACCACCACTACTCACCACATAACCCACCACCACTCACGACCTCCTCACATGAGCACACGAGCACAATTAATACCGCCACCACCTCCTCCTCCTCTAAACCATAATTCTTTTCTAACTCCTCTACATGATAATTATTATACTTCTTTTCTAAACCCTCTTGTAACACTAGCCGAGTTCACCATTGTAATTTTTGTTTTAATTTTTTTATTTATGATAAGGTTTAGTATAATTTGGTGTTAATTATAAAAATGTGTTAAACTTTTTTTGTTTGGCAGTTGGTAGACGTGTCCACAGCCGAGCCGTAGCAGCCGCCGAAGGTACAATTTTTTTTCCTTTGGTATCCCCGGCGAACACACTGTTGACGGGGTATTCCTTAAGGATGAGGACCGTCACATATATGTAAATTTTGTTTCAAAACACACTTTAATGAATTATCGAGAAATAATGTAGCAACCCGACTAATATATTTACTATCTTGTGTTTTTGTCACTACATAGGAGGAGATGAAAAGGCTTGAGGCTACGGGTGAGTACACGGAGGATGAGATCAATGCGTTGGCAAGAGGGGGTAAGCTTCGTGGGCACATTCCCGGTGTGGGTCGGGTATTGCCATCACGGGCCACATCCAGGCCAAGTATGTCCGCCCCCGACAAGTCGCTCAAGAGCATGCATAGAAAGGTAGACTTTATGATGAGTCTTTTCAGAAGCGACTCCAAGTACTCGGATATGTTTAAGGAGTTTGAGTCGGGAGGTGCTAGCGGGAGTGGCGGGTGTGGTGATGACGAGGAGAGTGGCGATGATGAGGATGACGACGGCGAGAGGTAGTTGTGTTATATATTATTAGTATGCTACATTGGTACTTTAGGTTCATCTTGGCGACATTTAAACACTTGTTTCCCTATCCTATCATGTTGAATATTGACTTGTAAGCCTCGTTTATGACTAGGAAGCCCCGTTTTGTAGACTTATTCGGATTTTGGACGATTTAGCTTTATTATCTTTTGGTTTTGGTACAAGTTGTGATGTATTTGTATTGCGTTGATCCGTTTACTTTGTATTTGTGTTTTGGTACAAGTTGTGGTGAGTCTATACAGGTTTTGGTACAGGTTTGTTATTTGGTAGATTTTTTCCGGAAAAATTCCGGAAAAAATCTGGAAAACGCCTGCTGTGCAGGCTGTATTAAAAAAAATTGCAGACTTTTCCCCAGCGACTTGTCGCTGGGGAAACTTTGTTTCTAAATTTTTATAAAAATTATCCCCAGCGACTTGTCGCTGGGGAAAATTGTTACTAAATTTTTTAAAAAAGTATCCCCAGCGACTTGTCGCTGGGGAAACTTTGTTCTAAATGTTTTAAAAAAATATTCCCCAGCGACTTGTCGCTGGGGAAAAATGATTCTAAAATTAAAAAAAAAATTTCCCCAGCGACTTGTCGCTGGGGAAAAGTGATTCTAAAATTTTAAAAAAATCTTTCCCCAGCGACATGTCGCTGGGAAAAGTTTGCCACCGTGGCACTAATTGCTTGACTGAAAAACGAGTGGGACCCACATCTTCGCTGGGGATTATCGCTGGGGATTATCGCTGGGGATTGTATCCCTGACGAGGATTCCCCCGCGACATTTCGATGGGGATAGGTTTCCCCAGCAACATGTCGCTGGGGAAAGCCCCGATATTATTTGAGAGGGCATTTTTTGTTTTTTGATTCTATCTCTTTGCAAGCACTTAGCGTAATATTAAGATGAAACTGGCGGTAAATTAGTATTATATAATGTTTATATAATTGTTTCACATAAACAGTTTTATTATTAGTCTTTAGTAGTCATTTAGTATTAAATCATTATAATATAAGGCCCTTTTGAATTTGTATTTATTTTAATTTTAGCTGTGTTAAATCTTTGAAATTATGATTTTATAATGATAATATTAATGTATAACTTATAAAATTTTAGCCCATGGCTTAAACCCAATAACCGTAAAAAACTAAATTTTTTTGATTATGCGTCATTCCACTACCTCATTACACCATAAGAATTTTACCATATATATTTACATCTTCGAACTTTAACAATTAGATAAACCCTCATTCATAAATTAAAACTTATTCTATTTGAAAGAGCAAATGCTTTATGCAAATTGGTTGGAAATGATAAGGAGCTGTTTGATTTTTGAAAAGTTGGATCGCCTTAGTGACTATCTTACCCATCAAATTAATTCAAAGCAGAATCTAATTGCTGAACTCTGTTGGTTTCCTGTTTCGTTTGCTCGCGATACTATTATTATGTATTACACTATTGTTTGTGTAGAAGCTACGTCAACCAAATGTAGCATAATGCAGATAATTGAACAGGTTCATCAAAACTATCGCGTGAAGTATGTATATGGGGATATGCTTAGTCTATAGTCATTGTATCAACAAATTGTTGGATTATGACCACGTAAAATAATATATGCCCGGAAAGTTTATTCGAGCCTACGGGGACGCACGCGTTAATACGTAAAACAATTAATAATAAATATATTAAATATAATATATTTAAGTGATAAAGATTAAACGAGCGTTAAATGTTAATAAGTATTTAACGAGAGTTATATTAGTCATTAATAGTTAAAGGAAGGACTAAAATGCAATTATGGAGAAATGAAAGTATGAGAATTATTTCTTTTTTCCCTTAACCAATTTGTTTTCAAATCTCCAAGAGGAGGTGGAATTACCTAACTTGCAAACCAAGTTATGTAGGCTATATAAGGAGGTCTAAGGATTATTATTTGTCATAACTTGAAAAACTAATCTCAAAAATTCTCTCCTTCTCTCCTTATTGCTTGATCGGTCGAACCAAACCCCAAGGGTTTCGGTTTGTGTTTGTTTGATTAAAACCAACAACCCACAAGGGTTTTTCCTGTTGATTGATTCAAAAGTCGAAGGTGTTTGGTGACTTTATCACTACTAGTACTAGCATACTTAATTGATTGCTAAGAAAGTATTCTGTGTGTTGAAGTAGAGAGATCTTACTTTAGATCTTGGGTGGTTTTAACATATTATCATTTATTATACACATGCGTATATTCAAGAACGGTGTCGTTAATTGTAAAAAGGTACACGCTTTCTTGATCCCTTTGTTAATTGCATTTTCTATACGTGATCTATCTTTTCCGCTGCATACTCGTGATATATTTAATGGTTAAGTAATAAAATTTAACAAAATTAGAGTTCTTGATTAATTTTTAAGCCATTTAGGCCTTTTTATGCATTAAGATTCGATCTTTATGTATAACGTTTCAATCTTTATTGGTTATAAAATTAATTAGATGAATTCTAGGTTGTATAAAATTTTATAAAATAAAATGTGATATGTTTAATTGTTAACTGATCGGTTTTTTGTTCAAATTAATTGTTAATTCGGCGTCCATGATAAATACATGCAATTTATCATGGAGGGATATGTGTTATCAAATCTTGTTAATTGTTAAAGGTTTTATGCAAATATGATGATAAGAAATTAAAACATAGATATTAAATTTATGTGGTTTCTATCCATGACTTTAAAAGCTAGAGAAGAACTTAGCTATGTCTTTATGGGGCCTAAAAATTGCTTAAATTTTAGGTTCTATGTGGTATATATTTGTATATGTCTTACGCAATCGATTATGTCGATGGATGTGGCCGAAGTCATTGGACAAAGGAGCCTTATATGAATATATATATATGTTTTAATTATTAGATAATTAGGATCATAATTGATATTTTTATGACTTAATTGTTAAGTGTTTCTTATGAAATAAGTGTTATATATATTAGTTTTGTGTTTATGTTGTTTTTATTTTAAGTTTGACTTGTGAGAAAATAAAAAGGTTTTTCGGAAATAAACATAAACATGACTAATAATTATGAAATCAGATTTATTATGGACTATTTCATAGTTCAAAATGTGTTTTTCAAATTAAAGATTTAATTTTTATAAATGACGAATTTTGCAAAAGTACTACTTAGTTGCAAGGATAAGGTTCGGGGAGACTCATCAAGACTTCGGTCTTGTAGATACCATTACCCTGTAATATCTGACTACGTTGTAGTTTTCTTACCTTGCATACTATTTAGGAAGTCGC
>BQNB010101859.1:0-24381 GCA_026074375.1 Tanacetum coccineum
AAAAAAATGGTTTCATAAGGCAAGAACGAGGTAATTCATGAAGTGATAGTAACATAATTTTTAAGATGATTGTGAAATAGTATATAAGATTTCAAAAGGTAATTTATAAGGTATTCGTGAAATGATTGAGAATAGTTTATAAAATGTTAGTTTATTGAACGATGGTAGGGTAATTTGTCAACGATAGTAAGATGGTTTGCAAAATGATAGTTTATCAATCGATAGTGAGGTAGTTTGTTAATGACATCGACTTTGTTTATGAGGCGATACTAAAATTGTTTATGAGGTGGTATCATAATAATTTTCGAAGGAATCACGTGACAGTTCATAATGTAATAGTAAGGAGTTTATGTTGTGATAACAAATTGTTTATGAATCTATAACAAAATAGTTTTAAAAATTGACCATGGAAACAGTTTATGAGGGACAACGAAATAGTTTATTGTGTGACAGTGATACGTTTCATAAAATCATAATGTTTTAGTAAGTGGTTTGCATGGATAAATAGAGAGTTGAAATAAAATTGACGAAGTTTTCATAATACCATAATTCGATAGATAATTTGGTTCATTGTTTTTCCCTCTAAAATACTACATGTTTTCTTAATACTATAAATTTCCAATACAAGCTAGTTCATACATCATGAAGCGAGATATCTATGAGTGCTGTCCGAACAGACCGGTCATGAGCTCCTTGAGTTTCCTGAAGTCCTATCGGTCCTGACGCTGGGACTCCTAAACTGCAGCCAACTGCTGCTCAATCTTAATACGAGCCTGTCTCTCACGGTTACGAGTAATCTTCTTGATTGCCTCCGTAGTCTTAATCCTAGCACGCAATGAAGCATTCTCTGCCTCTGCAATGTCTACCTAAAATCTTAGAGCCGTCAGCTCCTCCTGTATGGGCACTCCTAATAAATGCTCTTGTATGCCTCGTATAGCCTCCCCGTGTTGGGCTTGTGTCCTCACAACGGCCGCTGTAGGAAAAGCAACTACATTGACAGGCTCTGGGTGAATGATATCCATCCTGATATTGATCGAGTCCCTAAGATTCTCCTCAGCAAAGACAAGAATGGTAGGTGCAGCCATAACTTGAACAAGCAAAAGTTTATATAAATCGTCTTTATATGAAACCATGCAGGATGCGTGCAGTATGAAAGGTAAACATGATGCAAGATGATGCATGGTGAATGAATATGCACACATGGCAGGGATGAATGTCACACCCCGCCAAGGCGGAAACGCGAGGCTTAAACAAGAATGGATATCGTCACAATACATGGTGTCTATATAGAGAATACTAAAATGAAAACTAAAGTAAAGCAAAGACACAAAGTGTCATAACAATACCCAAAACCTAATGGTGTATTTATTAATGAGAAAGAGGTCTCTTCAATAAATGACATGCAAAACATAATCCAAATAATTCATGCGAACGCATTTATTCAAACAGAAAGCATAAAGAAACTCCAAACATCCCACGGTCTCTTCAAGCCACTTCGCTCTATCTTAGCACCATTAAGCTCACCTGAAAATGATGCTTAAAACGTAAACATAAAGTTAAGCGAGAATCATAGGTTTACGACATACAACAATATCCAAAATAAACTTTCAATTAGCTGCTGTAATTACCAAAACAATTCATGACAACAATTAACAACAATGGGACGGGACGTGCCCACGATCCACAATCATATCAACTACATATGTGCGCTACATGGCCTCATATTAGCTCACGCAGTCTTACCACCGTCACACCTCGTTTTGCATATTAGGATCCACAATACCAAACATATCATACACTGGGTAGGCGTACCCATCCGACACTATATCACAACACTTAGTAGGCGTACTCATCCTATCCAATACACATAACTACAGCAAGGTTAAAAACATTTTAACACGACAACAAGACAAGCATCATTCTCACCCCAAAATAACATAAGAAAAAGGGGCTATGAAACTCACTGAAAACGTCAACATAAAGTGGTGAATTCACAGGTTTAGTAATGTATAAAGTCAGCGGTCCACAAGATTTCAAAGTAAGCATGTAACCTCATACTCATATCTTAAAAGTAATTATCGAAGTGCACTAGCTATGACACCGAAGATCGACATAATGTATGCTATTTAATGCACTAAATATGCCCATGTAGGATGTTCAAACCCGCAAAAATCCAGAATTGTTCCGACATGTATACGTTCGTGGTTTCAGTACTGTCGAGACTGTATGAGCGCTACGCACTCCCCGATACGGGGATGTCATTCCCAAATAGTTTTATCTAACATTCTGACGCTCACTAACTAGCAATTGACAGTGTCTGATAGTGGGCAATAGTGGGTTTAGCTTACTTTGGCCAAACTCGTTAATATGTTTAAAAGAGTACTTGCGTCCAAATGTAAAACTTTGCATGTTTCTCGCCCCAAGGTTGCAAAAATCAATATTGTTGTTATAAAAGCGGGGGGGCTTGAAACTCACGTAAGTGATGAATTGATTATTCTTTAATATTAGTAAGCGATCGCTTGGCAATTGAATTGCAAATAACAACCTAATTAATTATAGGCCGTATGAGTATAATGTATTTCATATAAATAAAACATCACATATTGTATAGCTACACCACCACCTAAAAGTTTTTATTAATTCTTTAAAAGTTAAAACAATACTTAGCTCGTACTTTGTTAAATTAAAGTATATATACTTGTACTCGCAAAGAAAATATCATTTTTATTTACTAACGCATCATTTGTAAAGATGTATGATTTAATAATGATATGTTATTATTAAATTAATTGTTTTATAAAAGATTGTATAAAAATAAAAGTAGTGCGCGCGAGTTTTAAAACTTCATATCTTTATCGTTTCGACTCCGTTTCATACGTTTCTTATGTCCACGTTTCCGTATTAAAATAATTTATCAAAACTCGTTCATCACAGTTTATATAAATTATTTTTATAAAATTAAATATGTGTAACTTGTTTAAATCATAACTCGTTCGTTATAGCTCCGTTTCTCGAGATCCTTATGTCCTTGGATTAGTATTAAGAAAATTTATCAAAATATTATATTTATAAAATTTAAACCACTGATGAACAGTAGTATTTACTATTCATAACAGTTTATAAAAATTGTTTTTATAGAATTAATTATATATATCTTGTAAACTACGTAACTTGTTCGTTATAATTCCGTTTTTCGAGTTCTTTATGTCCGTGGGTTCGTATTAAGGAATTTTATCAAAATATTACATTTATGGAATTTTTATCTCCGATGAACAGTAATTTTACTGTTCATCACAGTTTATAAATTTGTTTTTATAAAGTTTATTTATATATAACTTGTAAATTCCATAACTTGTTCGTTATAATTCCGTTTTTCGAGTTCCTTACATGCTCACGATCCTTGTAAAGAGCACTATTTTTATAAAATATAAAACATAGGGTTTATGGTTCGAATTCCAATAGTATGTATAAAGATATAATTAGGGTTTTCAATTTATAAGTTAGTTTACAATCATTTTATTTAAGAACCTTGCACCATTATTTTACCAAGTGTTGTACCGTATAATTCACATGTATTTAGTCCTCTAAATGTTCATGTCCTTTGTCCATATGAAATCATCAAACACTTTATATAACTTTAAAATAAATCTAGGTGGTGATTAACTAATGCAACAAGTATGTATACAATAGAAAATAAATGAATGAGTATTGAAAACTTTAAATAGACCTTATAGAAGTCAAGTAGGATGATGAACACAAGATGTAAACCCCAATCAAGCCTTCAAAATCAAAACCCTAATCAAGAAAACCCTAAATATGTTTTCTTGATAAATCCTTGTTAAACCCGAATCCAAGCTTCCCAACACCTTGAGTAGTCTTAGGTAACCTTAGAATGAACACTTGAATGCTTGGAATACCTTGGTTGCAAAATTAAAATGAAACCCTAAATGATATAAGTGTGCCGTGGGTTTTTGAGGCTCAAAGGAGAGTGTTCTTGCTTGATTTTTCTTGTATGAAAGTGTAAGAGGATTATGGACCTAGGGCTTTCTTTATATAGTACTTAGGAAACCATGAAACAACCTTAAAGTGAAACCATGGAAGCAAATGGTTTAGAGGACAAGAGTGTAAGAGCTCTCCTCCTCCCTAGGAGGAGGCCACGGCTCAAGGACACCAAGATTAGACAATTTCTAGTATCTTGGGTCCAAGTACAACTTTGTGTAAGGTTTAACATGTATAGGAAAGACTTAATAGGGATTAAATGATTTATTTCATGTGTAAGAGTCTATATCCGGTTTTAGAGAGATATAAGTGAGAAAAATGAATAAATTTTGAGTATTGGGTATAAATGTGGGTATTTGTTTGAGTGTAGATAGGTAAAGGTGCTTCCGGGTACGACCGAATGTAATTTATTGCGAAACGTAAGCGCTTTACGTAACCAACAAAAATAAATTATGAAAAGTTATAAATTATACTCCTAATAATCATATAACACTTGCTTGATGTAAGCTTTAATTTGTTTGATGCCCATTTACATTGAACGTTGATTTTTAGTTTACGCGATTTAACTATAAGATAATAATTAAAAGCGAACGCGTAAAACTCTAAAAATAAATAATGGAATTTATTAAAGTTGTAAATAACCTGAAAATGAGAAATGTTACATTAGGTGCAACGGTAGATGGACCACCAACCTTATAAGTGTTGAGTGGAGACCCAGTAGCCCTCGGGGGCATGACTGGGGCCATCAACCACTCGTCATCCTCCTCAATCCAACCATTCATGGCAACAGGTACCTCTACTAGCTTAGGCTCCGGCTCTGGCTTATTGGCGGGAAAATCGAACACGTGGTCGGGGGATAGTAGCACGTCCATCATACTCATGTTAGTAACGGTCTCATATTTTATTTAAACATATACGCAATTTAAGCTTATAATTTAACGACGACGCTTTCACTACATAACATCAACATTTATCATAGTCAATCAATTACGCAATTACCGAGTATCAAAAACATATATAACAATACATCATAGGATGAATGTAACATATATATAATAGTTATACCAAGTTTTACCCACTTGTTACCCATATAGTATATTACTAGGGATACTACATAAAGCACATAAGGGATCAGGGAATATGCGCGCGCGTTATATCGAACTCGGGTAAAAGGACTCGCAAAGATTTTTCAAAATACGGGTTATAGTCTAGGTTTTCAAAAATGACCTATTTCTCTATAACCAGTGTTCTGATACCAATCTGTGACACCCCCAAAATTACAACGCAGCGGAATACCACTTGGGGTGCCATTTCATAGTTCGTAAGCACAAGTCACAGAAAACGACCTCAAAGGAGACGTTTCTTAAATTAAAATGTCACATTCAATAGACTAGAAATATCAGAGTTTCATAGGTCCCAAAAGTTTTAGTAAAATCTAAATGAGCCAAACCCGACAAAGTTCCAAAAACCAATTTTTATCAAATGTAAAATATATACACCGAATCCCAAAACTTGATATCCGCGTCTCAATTCCATCCTAGCAAGCACATCAAAAATACATGAGATAAATATGCTTAAAACATCAACAAAATGTTTAGTGAATCCATAGAGTTTATTAGTTAAAGCAGAACACACGTTTAGTTTATCAAATAACTTGATGTACACGACAAGTTATTACCACTTTTCTATTGCTTGAGCCCATGAACCGAACCTTAAGCTCTTATCATCTTGTGATAAATGCATGCCCATCCGAGGTGTTATCCCACACACCCCTCCCCTCAGTATAATATGTCAGTTAATAAGGTGTTCTCAATATGGATTCAGACCCCGGACAGGATTGTCAAACCTAATAGATCTATTTTATTGTACTAGCGCTTACCCCGAAAGGTAATTAATGATTCACGACAATGGGACTTTCCAGGCATAAATACTCACATCAATGAAATCAAACTCACATATCAAAATCACTTGTGTTCAATTTTCAAAACAAGCATGTATCTCCCTCGCGGGTTTTCATAAAATAATCAAAAGATTAAAAAGCGAGGCAATGACCTCACCTTGAGCGAATGATGCAAAAGAATGATCAACAAACAAGAGTATTGGCAATGAGCAAAACGTAGATAAGGTCTCAACAGCAACCTAAATTAACGACGCGCGATTTTAGAATAAAATCAAAGTATACATAACGCGATGCATGAAAATTATATATATATATAAAGATATAT
Source organism: Tanacetum coccineum (assembly GCA_026074375.1). NCBI lineage: Eukaryota > Viridiplantae > Streptophyta > Magnoliopsida > Asterales > Asteraceae > Tanacetum > Tanacetum coccineum. The sequence goes on from BQNB010101859.1 coordinate 6,225, forward strand.
ATAATATATATATATATATATATATATATAATATATATATATAATATAATATATATTATATATATATATATTATAGGATGGGGTTATAATAAAAGAAAGTTTAATAAAAAGGGTAGGAAAGAATCTAGCCCTTGGGTCAAATTTTGCAAGATCAAAATTGGAGGTGCCATTTTTGTATAATACTTAAATACTTCAAGGGCAATTAGATAATAGTGTTAATTACAGAATACATCATTCATTTATTTTTGAACAAACTTTGATCTAAATTTTCTCTCTCTAAAATTGTGTGCGCTTTCTTCTAAACTTCAAGGGCAATTGGATAATAGTGTAATTTACAAATACCGTTGAATCATCGAATTGTTATCACAAATCATAATCTTTACTTAATCACAAACTGTAAATCATTGATTTAATCATTATTAATAATCTAAAATCGAAGTTGTTGCTGCATCAACCTCTATAAATCGTGAACAATGAGGAGACGAATCTACCAATCTTTGATGGCTTCGTAAGTTAATTTTTGAGCTCTAATTTTTTTAATGAATCGATTTATGTTTGGTTGCTTGGATGTATGTACGATGCACTTTATTTTGAACTCAGATGCAGTAAGTTTTTAGTTGTTATGTGTAAGGATGAAATAGGATAAGCGTATGTTGTTTTATATGTGTAAATCTATCTGTAAGTTTGGTTGTATGTGCGATGCACTAGAAATTGAACTGAGATGCAATAGGTCTTATGTTGTTCCATATAAGAATGAATTAGACTAAGTGTAAATTGCCTTATGTGTTAAAATGTGTTTGTATGCATTGTCTGTATAATGCAGTTGGCTTATAACATTTATGCCATAGATTGCTATTGATGGCATATAAGGTTCGTTTAGGTCAAACCTAGGGTGTTTTATATGTCAAAAAGTTTTGGTATGCGTATTTGTATGTATAATGCAGTTGGCTTAAAATATTGATGTAGTAGGTTCTAATTTATGGCATATAAGGTTTGATTAGGTTACAAGTTTAAATTGAGATGAAGTATGAGTGAAAATGATTGAGTGTGAATGATTATGTTTTTTCATGTGTTAGAAAATGAATTGTAATGCAGTAGAATGTAAATTAGTGTTCGTAGGAATGTTTTAAGTTAAACATGGCTTGCTGGTTTTGCGTTAAATTGATTGTGTTTTTTAGATTTTGTCTGAGATGTGGTAGAAAATGAAGTGTAATGCAGTAGGTTACTTACGTTGTTCATAGGAATGATTGAGTGTAAATGTGGCTTGCCAGTTTTAATGAAATTGATTGTGTTTACCTGCTTTTGTGTGTGATGTGGTAAGTCATGAATTATAATGAAGTAGATTGCTTACGTTGTTCATCGGAATGATTTAGTGTAAATGTGACTTGCCATTTTTAACTAGATTAATTTTGCTTGCCCAATTTTGTCATTGATGTGGTAGGAAATGAACTGTAATGCAGTAGGTTGGTTACTTACATTGTTTATAGGCATGATTTAGTGCAAACGTGGATTGTTGGTTTTACCAAAATTAATTGAGATGCACTTTAATTTGAACTGTGATGCAGCTCAATTGTCTTATATAATGATGCATTGTGCTAAAAGTTGATTGCGTTATGTGTATGAATGTGTTTGTATGCCCAGATGTTTATTTGAGGGATGCACCTGGTTTTTGGTTTTTAAACGGGGATGTAGTAGGTGTTCAATTTTTGCTTATAAAGCTAAATTAGGGAATACGTAGGTTGCATTATGTGTTGAAATATGTTTGTTTACTTGGTTGTATGAAAGATACACTTGGTTTTGAATTATGATGCAATAGGTGTTTAGCTGTCATGTAGAAAGCTGAATTAGGTTACGCGTAGGTTTCATTATGATGTGTCAAAATATGTTTGTTTGCTTGGCTGTATGTATAATGCACTTGATTTTGAATTTTGATGCAATAGGTGTTTAGTTGTTGTGTATATGGCTAAATTAGGTTACACGTAGGTTGCATTATGTGTCAAAAAGTGCTTGTTTTCTTGGTAGTATGTATAATTTAGTTGGTTTTGAACAATGATGCATCGGGTGTTCAACTGTCATGTATAAGGATAAATTATGGTATGTATAGGTTATATTATGTGCGGAAATTTGTTTATGTGTTTGATTGTATATATGATGCACTTGCTTCTGAATTGCGATGCAGTAGGTGTTTAGTTCTCACATATATGGCTGAATTAGGTTATGTTCAGTTTGCTTGGTTGGTGTTTAGTTCTCACAATAGGATAAATGTAGGCTTTTTTGTATGTGTAAGTGTGTTGGTATGCTTTGTTATATGTGCGATGCACTAGAATTTCAACTAAGATGCATTAGGTTTTTAGTTTTCGCATGTAAGGATGAAATAGGTTAATCGTAGGTTGTGTTATATGTGCTTGTATGCTTGGTTGTTTGTGTGATGCAAGTGAACTTAAATTGAGATGCAGGTCAATTATTATGCATAAGATTGAATTAGGATAAGTGTAGGTTGAGTTATGTATGTAAATGTGTTTGTATGCTTGGTTGTTTGTGCGATGCACTTGAAGTTGAACTATGATTCAGTAGGTGTTTGGTTGTCATGTATAAAGACGAATTAGTTTAATTGTAGGTTGATTATGTGCGTAAATGTGTTTATATGGTTGGTGAACCCAACGTTTGTAATTTCCACTATTTTCCCGCACTAACAGCCAGTAACATGCATTGTATACACAATGGTTGTTTTCCAGCATAGCCTTTCTTGTTGCTCAGCCCGACAGCATGTGCTTTAATCGCCTTAGGTTTTTTTTGTTTTGTTGTTGGCTAGAGCTTCCCTTGCGGCCATCTTTCCACTTCCTACTTGTGTTAGTTATCTCTGTACCTTTCCTTCCTGTGTTTGATCTGGTACGTTGACTTCGCATCCATGCGGTCTTTGTCTCATGATAACATTATTCTCAGATAGATTAGCCACTTGCTCGGGCTTATAATCAGTTCGCTTCCGCAAAACACCTTGCTTGTGTTGTATTGTTTCTTGAAGGTCAACAGAATAAACTGTTTGTGAGATTTTCCAAGGTAAAATCATGATACTTCATGATACAAACATATTATAAGTGAGATCCGTCATGCAGAGGTAATAAGGTGAGAGCAACCATGCATAATAATCAGCAGCTTACAGTATGCAATGTTCATATACCAACAATGTAGATAAAAATATTACTTACATCGTTTTACCTGAATAACAAGCTGTAACTAGCTTTTCATTATGCTACACGAGTGTTACTCAAGTTTAGTGGGATACAATACAAATGGAGCTATACTGACTAATCTTTCTGTCTATGGGCCAGAGTGCCTCTCGGGGTTCCAGATGCTAGCCTATATGTTATCCCCAAGTGGCTTAATATGCTGTGGTAGTGGTAGTGATGGAGAGAGTGGTCTAGATCTCTTACGAGATGAAGGTGGTAAATCTGATGAAAGTAGTGGATATCGGTAGGTGATGGTGGTACGGGTCTCATGAGTGAGGTAGTACTCTCATTGTTAGAATCAGATATGATGACAAACGGAGTGAATACTTTGGCACGTGTTAGGTAGTGAAGAAAGAAATTGTAGGACAAGTGTGGTCGTGGCGTGTGGAGACATTCAAGCTTTTATGTAAGTATAGTGTGTAAGATAAACGTGACATGGCGAAATGGCATGCATCATGGTATGAATGGGCGATGGTATGAATGAGTGATGGTATACTATTTATATAAGATAGATTAATATCTAGATAATGTTTAGGACATACGAGTTTATAGCATACTTTGTCCTAAGAGATGCTATATTATTTATATAATAACTCTTATATAAACAAGTGTAAAATATACGCAAGGTAGGGTAGGTATATATACATGATAAGGTATGTACGTATATAAATTACGTAAGCATTTAGTATAATTAACAAACATGAATCTCAATAGTGTTGTGTCCACGTGAAAAACTTTTGTTTGATGATAATGTTGAATAAATGGTTATAGTCCAAGTAATAAAAAAAACATTTGACCCTGGTTCATTATAACCTAGGCTCTTGATGCCAATCTGTAACACCCCCAAAATGGGTCGCAGCGGAATATGGGTTGGCGAGTGTTACTTCATAGATCAATAGCAAGGAGATTATGAGATACGACTTCTATAATGGAGTCGTTTAAAAATTACACATAGAATTAAATAGACTTGTTTGTTACAATAGCCGAAGCTTAAATAGTTCATTCATGAAAAGTAAAGATTTTAAGACATAACAAATATTCCCAAAATGTAATGCATCCAAATCTTTATAGTAATGACTCCAAAATGATGACCACCAATGTATCCTTGTTTCTCGTACCTTAGTGACCTGAGAAAAACATGCTTTAAAACGTCAACTCTAAAGTTGGGGAATTACAGGTTTTAGTAAATGTATAAAATAGGTCCACAAGATTTCCTATGTAAGACATGTAACACATACAAATCTTAAAAGTAATACCGGGTGCACTAAGCTCTTGACACCGAAGCTCGACCATAGTTATGTATGCAATTTAATTGCACTAAATGTGCCCATGTAGTTTGTTCAAACCCACAACATCCATATTGTTTCGACATGTATTACGTTCGTTGTTTTCAGTACTCCGAACAAAATTAAAATTGATGAGAGCTACTCACCGACCGGGGATGTCAATCCCAAATAGGATCTATTATAACATTCGCGGCTCGCTAACTAGCAATTGACAGTGCATGGATAGTGGGCAATTGTGGGTTTCGCTACTATGGCCAACTCGTAATATGTTCAAAAAATGTACTTGCGTCCCAAATGTATAAGATGCATGTTTACTCACCCCAAAGTTGTAAAACAATGTAATTGTATAAAGCGGGGCTAAGTGAACATCACCGTATGTGAATGATTGATTACTCTAACAAATAAGTGTATCGTCTCGGGCAATCCGAATGCTTCCTATTACATTTTAGGCCGTTTGAGTATATTGATTTCGTATAATATAAAATCTATGTTGTATAGTTACACCACCACCTAATAGTTTTTATTAATTCTTTAAAAGTTAAAACAATAATTAACTCGTACTTTGTTAAATAAAAAGTATATGTACTTGTACCCGTAAAGATAACATCTTATTTTTAATTAAGAATGCATATTGTAAATAATGTATGATTTAATAATGATATTTAATTTATTAATTAATTGTTTATATAAAGATTGTATAAAAATTAAAGTTATACGCGCGATATTTAAAACCCTTCATATTCCTGTATCTTTTTAATTAGTTTCTGACTCCGTTTTATACGTTTCTTATGTCCACGTCTCCGTATTAAAATAATTTATCAAAACATCATATTTATAAAGTTTAAACCTCTGATGAACAGTAACTTTTACTGTTCATTACAGTTTATAAAAACTATTTTTATAAAATTATTATAGTAAATGTTTAAATCATAACTCGTTCATTATAGTTCCGTTTCTCGAGATCCTTATGTCCTTGGATTAGTATTAAGATAATTTATCAAAATATTATATTTATAAGATTTAGGGATTTAGCCGTACAATAGCAACGTACTTTCAGTTTTGTTCCATTTTGGTACGTGAACTTTTTTTTGTTCCACTTAATGTAACGAACTTTATTTGTTAGTTTTAATTTGCTCGTCTAACTTGTTTTTACCGGATGAGCTACATTATTGGTCCACTTAACGATCCGTTGCAACGTTATGGCTTGATTAGCACGTACATAAAATTTAATTGTTTGCACCGTTAGTCCTTTATACTAACCGTTAGTCCTTTATACTAACGGTTGTTTTCTAATTAATTTTATACGTAATTTAATTTTGAAAAAAAAATTAATTTCGAAAAAGAAATTAATTTTGAAACAAATTTTATCCAAATTTTTTTTATAAAAATTTTTATTATTTTTAAAAATTTATTTCGAAAAAAAAATTTAATACGAAAAAAATTTTTTTGAAAAAAATTTTAATTTGAAAAAAATAAAAATTTAATTTCTAAAGAATTTTTAATTTTGAAAAAATTAAATTAATAACATTTTAACAAATTTTTAATTAAAAAAAAATTTTAATTAAGAAAAAAAATTTAATTTGAAAAAAATGTTTAAAAAAATTATAACCAAAATTTTAAAAATTTTTTATTTTTTAAATTTTTTTAAAAAAAATTAATTTTGAAAAAATAAAAAATTTTATTTCTAAAAAATTTTAATTTTGAAAAAAAATTTTAACCAAATTTTTAAAAAAAAATTAATTTCAAAAAAAAATTTAATTTTGAAAAAAAATTTAATAATTTAAATTTCGAAAAATTTTTATGCGATTTGCCCTTTTAAAAAATCAGTTTATAAAATTTTTACGGTGGCAAAAAAAATGGTTATTATTAATTCTCGTGTCTTTTAAACATAAGTATTAACATTTTTATAGAAAAAAAGTTCAGTACTATAAACGGAACATTAGAAAAAGTTCCACGTACCAAAACGGTAACATTAGAAAAAAAGTTCACGTGCCACGTAGGGACTATTAGCCGGTAATCAAATATTTTTATCAGGTTCTCTATCCAAGTTGTTTGCAAAGTTACACAAAAATTGAAAGTTCGTTACATTAAGTGGAGCAAAAAAAAGTTCACGTACCAAAACAAAACAATAGAGAAAGTACGTTGCAATTGTACGGCTAAATCCCTGAATTTATATCCCTGATGATCATAAACATTCTCTGTCATAATCAGTGTTGTTTTATAAAATTATTATATAAACTTGTAAAATAGTTACTTGTTCCGTTATACATTCCGTTTTTTCTGTCTTTTATGTCCGTGGGTTCGTATTAAGGAATTTTATCAAAATATTATATTTATAGAATTTTTACCTCTGATGAACAGTAACTTTACTGTTCATCACAGTTTATAAAATTGTTTTTATAAACGTTAATATATATAGTTATACTTGTATAATTCGTTATCTTGTTCGTTATAATTCCTGTTTTCGAGTTCTCCTTACTGCTCACGGTCCCTTGTAAAGAGAACTATTTTATAAATATAAACATTGGGTTAGTGGTCGAATCCAACAGTAGGGCTAATATTAAATAAGGCGTTTCAATTATAAAGTTAGTTTGTATTTATTTTTGCTAAAGTCCTTTGCACACATAATTTTACAAGTTGTTGTTTTCACTCTGTATCATTATACATGTATTTAAGTCTCTAAGATGTTCAGTTATTTGTCCATATGAAATCATCAAATACTTTTATATATTTAAAAATGAATCTAGGTGTGATTACTTATGCAACAAGTATGTATACTATAGGAAATGACATGAATGAACATCTGAATACTTTTTTTAAAAAAAAAAAAACAAAAAAAACATAGACCTTATAGAAGACAAGTAGGATGATGAACACAAGATGTAAACCCTAATCAAGCCTTTAAAATCAAAACCCTAATCAAGAAAACCCTAAATAAGTTTTCTTGATAATTCCTTGTTAAACCCGTATCCAAGCTTGCCAACATCTTGAGTAACCTTAGAATGAACACTTGAATGCTTGGAATGCCTTGGATGCAAAAATTAAATGAAACCCTAAATGCTCAAAAGTGTGCCGTGGGTTTTGGATAAAATAGAGAGTGTTCTTGCTTTGATTTTGCTTGTAGGAAGTATAAGGGTATATTTATGGACCTAGGACTTTCCTTTTATAGTGTAGAGAAAACCTTAAACAACCTAAGTGAAACCATGAGTTGGTAATTGGTTTAAGGACAAAGGTAAGAGCTTCCTCCTCCCTTAGAGGATGGCGCAAGGCTCTAAAGGGTCTAGGTATCATAGATTGGACAATTTCTAGTAACTTGGGTCCAAGTACATTGGTGTAAGATTTCACATGTGTAGAAAAGGGATTAGTGAAAGTTTTGCATTTCTTTCTTGTTTATAAGGGATATAAGTGAGCAAAAATAATAAATTCTGATGTATTTGGTATTAATGTGGGTTTTTGGATTGCAGTGTAGAGAGGCCCCCCCCCCCCCCCACCCACACCCCACTTATTAGTGCTTCGGGTACGACCGTAATGTAAATTTTTTGCAGGTTTCAGTAAGCGTTTTACGTAACCTAACAATAATTTATTATGAAAAGTTATATATTATTTACTCCTAACTATTTTATATAACACTTGTCTTGGATGTAAACTTGAAATTTGTTTGATGTCGTTTACATTGAACGTTGATTTTAGTTTACTCGATTTAACTATAAGATTAATAATTAAAAGCGAACGCGTAAAACTCAAAAAAATAAATAATGGAATTTGTTAAAGTTGTAAATAACCTAAAAATGAGAAATGTTGCAACAGGCAGGTCAGATGATGGAATAGACCAGGCAGGTTCTGGTGTAGCAGGTCTGTCTTCCTTAGAAAGTGGCTTCCACCAATCTTGCTTATATTCCCTTAGTAAGTGATCATTCCTAATTCTTCATCATCAGACGGAGTGTACCTGTTGTCTGGGAGCCGAATGTCAGATCAATATGTAGATCATTCAGGAATTGTAAGTGACAAAATGGCTTAAGTCTTGTGTCCGTAGTCGTCCAGCCGTATTTCAAGCTGCAGTTGTTATCTTTGAAGAGCTTGGGGCAGCTGTGCTTTTTGGCTGATCACTCTGGTTGGTGGATAGAGATGGAGGAGGAGGAGGCAGTTGAGATGATCCAGAAGCGCCAGAAGATCTGAAGGTCTCAGATGGACCTTGCAGGTTGGTGGAAAGAGGGGTGGCTGATGAGGTAGAGATCCAACTGGTGTTTTTGGTGACTCATGTCTCCTTTTCTTCTTTTTTCGTGCTTCAGCCAAATCAGTTTAGGAGTCTGGTAGAGTGTCACGCGTCCATTGATTCTCCAGAGCTTCATCAGCTTCTTGGTTCTTTCACGAGCTTCGTAAGATTTGGTTTCCCACATGCGGTGGTGAAGAATCTCTTTCATGTCAGCTTCTGGTAAATCTCTAAACCGATCCCTGAGTGGAGCTTGAAGAGCCCAGTCAACAGAGAAAATTCTTGACAATTTCATTATGTTTGCTCATTATAAGGGAATATCAAGATTCTCCATTTGTACCAGCTCTTCATCACCGTTACAACCGGTCTTCTAGCTAGAAACACCTTCATCAAAACATTCATCATATCATGCTGTGAGGCGCTCTTTGCTTTTACTTCTTTATCACCTTACCACGCTTTTAGATAATTTGGCTGGAGAATGGTGCCGCAGAAGACTCTTGACCAGGTTTACACTTTTTATTGGTCTTTCATGGAGGGTTAGTTGTTTCAGGTGTTGGTTTGGGTGTTGAGGCATAGATTGCTTGGTTGCCTTTGGGTTTGGTGGCCCTTAACAGGATTTAGGTACAGGACGAGTCTAGATTCACTAACTTCTTCACCGCAGATATCATTGTTGCGTTATATACTTTCTCCAAGATACTCATTGTTTGTTATTGTTCACGTCGAATTTCATCAGTGATAAGATCATTCGGATTAGGCATTCCAATACTTCCCGTTTGGTTTTCCATTTGCAACTAACTTGAGATACTTGATTCCCAGAACATACTCTTCATTAATGCAAATGAAGTGGGATCTGGTCTTGGGTGGAAGTTTTGTGCTTGCTTTTTAAGTGATGGATGATCTGCTTGGTGAAACCTTACCCACTGGGATCACAGAGTGATTGGCTTTCTTCTTTCTCTGAGTATGCAGTGCCAGATTCTTTTTGTCTTCGACGAAAGAATGAATGGATTGGGTGAATTCTTCCCACATCCTCTCTGCATAATCAATATGGCTCGATTGAACAAACGGAAGATATCATTAATAACGGTCTAACATATTTCTTCATACCCCCACCCGCTGTGTCTACCACGAATCGTTTAGTTTGCGTTCATATCGATTATGCAGAGAGAGGCATGTGGGAAGAATTCATTCCATTCCAAACAAATCATTCAAACTAATGCCAAAACATCAATTTCTTCCACACCTCTCTCTCCTCCATCCTACATCCAATATCAACCTCAATTTATAACTAACACCCTCACACCCTCCCCTCCCACCACATCCCCACACTACCGCCTCCCACCCACCACTTCATCCTCCCTACACCCCTCTTACTACCTCCCTACCCACTACCTTCCTCTCCCTTACCCCCCTCCTTATCTCTCCTCACCATCGCTCTATCCTTTCTCCCCTCCTTTTGTTCTCTGTCTTTCTATCCACTTTCGTTTTATTCTTTCCCTCTCTCCCTAGCCCCCCACCCCTTCCCTCCTGCTACTCAACCTAGCCCCTAAACCGGTACTCTTCCCTCAACTCTCCGAATCCCACCCCCCACTTCTAACACACCCTCTCCCCACCCCCCACCCCCCACCCACCTCTACCCATCCAAAGAAAAGAATCTGTAACACCAGAGATATTGGTCTCTCAACGCTGAAGTTTCCCGTGAGACATAAATTAATGATAGTGTGTGAGTGGCCCTCCCAGGCTCCTAAAACATGTCATAGTAACGAAGCAGATAGGTTATGACAACTTTCGGGTAACCCAGTTCGTTGGCAAAGTTGATATGAGCATCAGATGTTTGGTAGGGAAGAAAATGGATTGTTTTTTTGACTGGTGTGATCTAAAGGGTTGTCTTTCTGAGTGTGTCTTTGTGAGATCGAAAACCATTGCTCATTAGTTGACAGTATAACTCCGGTGTTTTGACATATTGATAGTGTCCCAAAACTGCTGAATTATAGATCGATGAATTTGTCGATGAAGCAGTGAAAGGCTCTGAAGAAGTGGTTTGTTTTGTGCTTCCAGAATATCCACATACAATCTTGTAGATGATTGCTCTGTGACTTTTCTCATTTTAAAATAGCAGTTGCTTTTTCCTAAGGCACCCAACTGCTGCGGGCAGGATCTGATCATGGTTCGAGGTGGGTGGTGCACAACAGGTGCCTTGTTTAGCAGGGCATTGACATTAACAATTAAAAAACCTGATTGTATCTGCCATAATTACTTTGCAGAGAGAATACATACAGACGTGTGATGTTAGATGTGAGCACTGCTTAGGAGTAATCATGTTATGGACTAAATCCAGTAAAAGGACCTTAGTTCATGTATAAGTTGTGTATCAATAGATTTGGTCAACTCTTGTGTCAATTGAAAGTGAACTCAATAGGAGAGAAGACAAAAGTAAAGACAAACCACAAGATGATCAAATTACAAGTTGTCAAGCAAATACGATGCACAACGCTGAGGTTAAGACTGTTAGGTAGAGCAAAAATGCAAGACCAAATGCCAAATAGCAACAAAAACGCATTACACACAAGTTGCAGACATCTACCAAGTAATAACGCAGGTCCATCAAAACGCATATGAATTATTTTATACAAATATCAAAACGCCCAGTCATTTAAAACGCAAAACCAAGTCGCAAAATCAAAATGATAAAGAATCAAAACAAATGAATATTTTTATAAAAAATAATCAAAACGCAGACCATTTAAAGCGCAAGAGACAAATAGCAACAGGCAAAACGCAATCCTACGAAACGCAGGGAATATTATATTCAAAATATACAAAACGCAATCATTAATTTTTTTTTTGAAATGAGGGTTTTAATATTTTAATATTTTAACGGTCTTCATATACAAAACGCAATGATTGCGTTTTGTCCCTGCTTAATAGTTAATAATCAAAACGCAATGGGATATCAAAGGACAAAACGCAGCATGTATTAAGCAACCAAAACGCAGGCTAGAATTTGTACAGCAAAACGCAACTATGAATCACCAGACAAAACGCAGACTAGAACATCTATCAAAACGCAATCAAGAACACAATAGGCAAAACGCAACCAAGACTATCTTAACAAAACGCAACCAAGAACACTAACAAAACGCAACCAAGAACTTTTTATAAGCGCAGATTCTAACTTTCCAATCAAGACTTCCAAGGCAATACCAGATCATGATTTACTTTCTAAAATGCTCACTAACCTATTACCAACAACAAGAGGTCACCACACATATCATACGGTCACAATTTTGACTTAAAAAGTCAACCTAAATGCGAAAATCACAAGGACCATAAATCAAAGATGGGGGATCCAATTCAGGCATCAACGAAGCATCATGTATGTAATCTAAAGCTAACCCAGCAATCAAAACTCAATTAGAAACACTAACCAAGATTTGGATGATGATTATGCACGAAAATCTACAAAAAACATGCGATTTACTGAGAGTTAAGCCATATTGATATAGATAAAGTATGATTAGATGATGTTGAGCATTAATCAGCTAATACCTAGACAAGAAATCACACAAATGGCCACGAATCAAGCAAATCGCAGTGTGTTGCGTTTTGGGTTGAGAGAGAAAGTATGAAAAAGTGTTTGACTGGATTTTTTGGAGTTTTGACTAAGTCAAAACGCAATGGCCTTTTATAGGGTACGATTTTTAGCTTATGGCAGATTTGGCCCCTCACTTTCTACTTTCTTTTCCTTTTAAGGTATAAGAGTTACTAAGGGATTGTTTAAGATGCATAAATGGTACAAATGGTCCTTTTTATTTTATGAGTTTAGGAAACAAATAGCAAATAGCACATAAGACCCTATACTTGCATATAACTGACAAATGTGGCCTTTTTGAGTTAACACACATTTAACTCCCCCTTAAAATGTAACCCCAATAGATACAAAACCTTTCTCAATTATTTATACGATGTATAAATATGCCCGTTAGATGTCATAAATTTTGAAAAAAAATACTCTCCCTCAATCTATGACCCGTTTTCTACCGAAAGAGCTGTAGTCGTTGATTGAGTATCAAATTTATGAAAACACAAGTCCGATTGATTTTCCAACAACATTAAACCACCATGTGAAATCCAAATAATTTTCTGAAGAATCATAGACGGAAAATTATATGGATAGACAGAAGACTTCTCTTCCGTATCAGGAAATAATGCACTGAAGCGTACATTAGATCGAGTTGCATGGATATAAAGTAATCCATGCCCGGGAGAACTTAATCACCCGTTGTCAGGAACAGCCGTCTTTTTGGCGACATGCTTTCCTCAATTTGAAAAGCGGGTTGCAGTCTGAAATAACTGCAAGCCATAAAGACATGTTTTGAAAAGTTTGAACTTCCGTTCGAGCTTCATTTAAAGACCCGTGTCATTATTGAATGACATTTCTAGGTCCGTAAATGTTATCGATAAACGAAAGACATGTCTTGAAAAACTATTTTTGGTATTTTCTATTTTCTAATTTTAATGGTTTTTATAGGTTTTATATTTTTGTATTTTCTTTTAGGTTTTGAATATGTACATATTTACATAGGATATAGAAAGACCATCTTTTACTCCTTTTCTCCTTCCTGAAGACGTTTAAGAGTTTTCGGAGACATACTCTTCATACCAAGTCGCGGGAGTAGAAATTCGAACCGCTCTCTTGGTAATGCTTTTGTGAATATGTCCGCGAGCTGATAATCCGTCGACACGAACTACAATTCAACCACGCCTTTCTCAACCTGCTCTCTGATGAAATGGTGTCGTATGTCAATGTGCTTGGACTGGGAGTGTTGGACATTATTGCAGCATAGAGCAATGGCACTGCGATTGTCACAGTACAAGGGAATTTTATTGAAGGCAAAGCCGTAGTCTGTGAGCTGTGATCTCATCCAAAGTATCTGAGCACAGCATCCAAACATGGCAATGTATTCTGCCTCTGTAGTTGAGATCGCAGTGCTTTTATGTTTCTTTGATGACCAGCTGACTAATTTATCTCCAAGGAACTAAGCACTTCCTGACGTACTTCTTCGTGTGTCCTGACAACCTGCATGATCCGCATCTGCATAGGCCGTTAGTGCCATAGCGGTGTCTTTCGGATACCAAAGACCCCAATTAATAGTTCCTATGAGATACCGAAAGACCTGTTTAAGTGCTTCAAGGTGCTTTTTGGTAGGCGAAGCCTGATACCTAGCACACATGCATACCGCGAATACAAGGTCGGGTCTACTGGCAGTGAGATATATTAGGGAGCCGGCCATACTACGAAATCGAGTCTGGTCAACTGGAATCCCTAAGGGGTCCTCATCCAATTTGAGTCGATCCACCATGGGTGTATCAACAGGGTCACACGAATCCATCCCAAATTTCTTTAATATTTCAAGAGAAAATTTTGATTGATTAATGAAAATGCCTCCGAGATTTTAAGAAACTTGTAAGCCTAAGAAAAAAGACATTTGCCCCATCATTGACATTTGAAATTTAGAACTCATCTCATAGGAAAATATTTTAACATAGCTTTTTAGGGGTCGGGCCAAGGATAGAAGGCAAAAAAGATATCTTACATATATTCTGAATAAACGAAGGAATATGTTGCATTGTTTTTGAACATTGTGAATAGTGTCGGATAACTGCACCCTTGGAAAATTTTGTTGTCCACGAATAAATCATGCTAGGTTTAATACCATTGCCCGAGGGGCTTGCTTTAAACCGTACAAAGTTTTCTTCAGACGATAAACATGTGTCAGATGATCAGGATCAACAAAACCCTATGGTTGACTAACATAGACTTCTTCCTTCAATTTGCCATTCAGAAATGCTGTCTTTACATCCATTTGATAGATGGTCATGTTTTTACTGGCAGCATTGGCGATGAAGATACGAATAGCCTCGATACGTGCAACCGGTGCAAATGATTCCTCGAAATCAATGCCCTCCTCTTGACGATATCCCTTGGCCACTAACCTAGCCTTGTTCTTCAGAACATCACCGTATTCATCAAGTTTAACTCTGTAAAATCCATTTTGAGGAGCAATATTCATGGACACGGACTGGTTGATGGTACTAATTTTACCATACTTGAAGTCAATCACAATCTGAATCCATTCTTGGCATGGTTGAAAACCAGCCTTCTTCAGCAATTCGATTTGATGTTTTTTTTGTCTCGACTTTTGACAATACGAGTTATACAAGCCACCATAAGGCATGGTTGCCAGTTGTTTTTTTTTTTTCTGATGGATACCGGCAGGAGAGGGATTGCCAATAATATTATCCAGCGGGTGATCCTTGCTCTATTTCCCGAGATGATGAAGTGTTTGAGAGACATAAGGGGATTCTGCTGAACTAAGATCCCCGGATGATGATGCTTCAAAACTAGGTTCCGGAGCAAATACGTTTTTGAAGGGATGATTGTCAATAGGAGCAAAGGGATTGTCTTCTATGAGAGTAGAATCAGCTGCAACGCCTGTATGTAAACTTGGAGATTAGAATGCCAAAGATGACGGTGAATGACTTGGAAAAGGTGCATCTTGATCAATGGTAGTAGATGAAGGTGTACCGACTAAATTGACTGGAACTAAAACTGCTGGAGCAGGAGAGACCGGTCTTTCAACACGAGGAGGTTCCATGTATTCATCGAACATTGGTTGGAATAAAATCTCCAGTTCTTTATTTGTGGGGGATACATAAGGTGCTGCAGGAACAGAACTTGGAACGAGCCCTAAACTTATTTGTCCAGGCGTTAGAAAAGTAGGAGCGGGTCCTGTACTGAGTTGCACAGGAGCCATCTGCTCAGTCAGCTCATCAAATTGCACGTGAATAGTTTCCATAATATGTCGGGTTCTTTTGTTGTAAATTTTATACCCTTTCCTGCTAGGTGCATAACCAACGAATATTCCAATATCAGCTGTTGGTTGTAAATTTTCAAGATCTTCGCTGTCATTTGTAGGGTAACAAAGAGCACCAAAGACTCTGAAAAAGGTAAGATCAGGCTTCTTGTCATGCACCAGCTCATATGGGGTTTTGTAGTGACGAGTGTGAATGAGGGATCGGTTTTGGGTGTAACACGCAATAGCCACAGCTTCTGCCCATAGAAACATCGGGGCCTTGGAAAAGATCAGCATTGTCCTAGCAGCCTTAACAAGAGTACGGTTCTGTCTTTCGATAACGCCGTTCTGCTGTGGAGACCTCAGAACTGTCTTTTGATGAAAAATGCCGACACGTTCATAATAATCAGTCAAATCTTTATTGACAAATTATGTGCCATTATCGGTACGGATGTTTCTAACAGTTTTGTTAAGCCCGACTTGTATTTGCTTCAGAAATTTGATTACAACCTCTGGGGCCTCATCTTTCGATCTCAAAAACTTAACCCAAGTAAACCGCGAATAATCATCAACAATAACTAAGATGTATTTCTTCCCATTAATTGTTTGAACTCGCATTGGTCCACATAAATCCATATAAAGGGTATTAAGAACTTCCAAGTTGGTGTTTTCAGTTTTGGGTTTGTAGGTATGTTTTTTTCTCTTTCCTAGTTGACACGCGAAGCAGAGATGATCTTTCTCAAACTTCAATCTGGGTAAGCCTCGAACTAAATCTTTTCTTGCAAGGTCATTGATGGTACCGAAATTCAAGTGGTTTAAACGCCGATGCCACAACCATGATTTGTTCTTGGAGGCTTTGGACAACAAGCAAATTGGAGAGGACTTCAACATATCTTCAATCGAGATAGTGTACAAATTAGAACCACAAGAACCTTTAATTAATTCAACATCATCCATATCTCGAACGTAGCAAGAATGCTTCCTGAAGGCAACTTCCCGAGTCATAAAATTGACCGATAGAAAACAGATTGTGTCCCAGTCCTTCCACATAGTATACCCTGGAGATCACACTTTCACCAATAACATAGTCTCCATAACCCATGATAGCACCAAAGTGGTCATTCCCAAATCTAACCGTCCCAATGAACTTTTTCACGAAATTCCTGAGCCGCTAGCGATCCCCTGTCATATGTTTTGAACAGCCTGATTCCAAATACCAAAGGACGATATGTACGACCTGCATTTGAAAACAGACGAAGATGGAGAGTTTGAAAAGTTGGATCCCCAATTATGGTTGGGTTCCCTCGGGTTAGTATAAGCAATCGCTGACACTTTGTTAGGTTTAGTGAGCCTAGTTAAAGGGCACTGTTCTTCTAAAGTGAATGTTCTTCCTGTAGGAATCCATTGATAACCTACAGTGGTAAGTATGTTGCCTGTTGGTTTCCATACTTGCTTAGGTTTCCAAACTTGCTTAACTTTACGCACAACATTTTTAACAGAGGGGGTTGCATTCACAGAGTGCAAATAAGTAACCACACACATATTATAATTTGCAGAAATTAAGCATTTGTTACATGTTTGGCAAACAGAATGAGAATTTGAATTAATTACAGTACGCTTAGAGCTAATACTAGAATCACCACGATTTGTGGTTTTCAGACTAGACTTAATTGTCCTATGGTGTTCTTCTACTTTCTTCATGTTGACACTCTTAGCCGGCAAGATCCTATTATTCTTGGTATTGCTCCTAGGCTATGATCTGCTAGCGTCAGTGCAACTGTTTACTCCTGTAGAAGGAGGCACAGGGACATTAGTCTTCTGATAGTTCAGTTGCTCTACAGGTTTGTGTGTGTTACTTTTTGACATTGCACATTGTTCCTCAAAAGTGATTTGATTTTTCTTAGGTAAAGAGGTAGAAGCATGCTTATTATCTCGTGTATTTAAGGCTTTTAGACAAGTGCCAATCACATATTCTAACAATTCCTGAGAGTGTTTGGTGTAACGGCAAGCTGATGTAAGTGATCTATCTAATGGTCGTTCAGTCTTAGCTTCCTCTACGATTTCGCGAATGGTTTCTACACTTTCCTTAAGGTGTTTGAGATAAACTAGATGCACTTCCCTATTGTTCCTATTGCGAGGGGGAATAGGTTCAACATCAATAGCATACTTTCCTGGTGCAAGAACTTTTGGTTTTACTTGATCCTTATTGACACATGACAGCTTATTCTGTATTTGGACCTTTAGACTCCCATTTTCAGTTAATAGGGCAGTTGTCTGTTGTAGATGCTTAGCACACGTGATCTTGATAGAATCATACAATTCCTTGTAATGCTGCTTAATCTTTCCATTTTCTGCCCCAAAATGCTAATTTTGTTCTTGAAGAACATTGATTTTTTCAGTTAATTGAGTGATCTGAAAGTCTAAGGTCCTGAAATCAAGTGTACGGCCTGCTTCACTACGGGTTTCATTTAATTGAGAGATTTGCATTCTTAATTTTTTTATGGCGTTGTCTTTTCCTTGAATTGAGGCTTTTATCTTTTCGATTACAAAAACTGAGTCAAAATTAGGAACATCTCGAGT
>BQNB010101860.1:0-24381 GCA_026074375.1 Tanacetum coccineum
TGACGAGGAAGTCTATGTTTGTCAACCACTAGGATTTCAAGATCCAGACTTCCCTGACAGAGTTTACAAGGTAGAAAAGGCTCTCTATGGTTTGCATCAAGCTCCCAGAGCTCTAATGGTAAAAGGGCCATTGGTACTAAATGAGTGTACAGAAACAAGAAAGATGAAAGAGGCATTGTGATTAAGAATAAAGCAAGATTGGTTGCACAAGGATACACACAAGTGGAAGGAATTGATTATGATGAGGTTTTTGCTCTTGTTGCCAGAATTGAAGCAATTAGGATATTCTTAGCCTATGCCTCATTTAAAGACTTTGTGGTGTATCAGATGGATGTCAAGAGTGCTTTCCTATATGGAAAGATTGAAGAGGAAGTCTATGTTTGTCAACCACTAGGATTTGAAGATCCAGACTTCCCTGACAGAGTTTACAAGGTAGAAAAGGCTCTCTATGGTTTGCATCAAGCTCCCAGAGCTTGGTACGAAACCTTGTCAACTTATTTGTTAGACAATGGGTTTCAGAGAGGAAAGATAGACAAGACTTTATTTATCAGAAGAGACAAAGGTGATATTCTGTTAGTTTAAGTATATGTAGATGATATCATTTTTGTCTCTACAAAGAAGTCATTATGCTCTGAGTTTGAGAAAATAATGCATAAGAAGTTTCAAATGAGTTCTATGGGTGAACTCACATTCTTCCTAGGACTGCAAGTGAAGAAGAAGGAAGATGGGATCTTTATAAGCCAAGACAAGTATGTGACTGAGATTTTGAAGAAATTTAGCTTTAGAAATGTCAAAACAGCAAGCACACCCATGGAAACCCATAAGCCTTTGCTCAAAGATGCAGATGGTTAAGACATAGATGAACACATGTATAAATCAATGATTGGCTCATTGATGTATCTTACTTCTTTAAGACCAGAAATAATGTTTGTTGTATGTTCCAAGTCAACCCTAAAGTTTCACATCTTCATGCTGTGAAAATAATTTTAGATATCTTAAAGGTCAACCTAAACTGGGCCTTTGGTATCCTAAGGATTTACCTTTTGATTTGGTGGCATATACTGACAGTGACTATGCAAAAGCAAGCTTAGATAGGAAGTCCACAACAGGAGGTTGTCGATTCCTAGGGTGCAGGTTGATTTCATGGCAATGCAAGAAGCAGGCTGTGGTTGCTAATTCCACAACTAAAGCTGAGTATATAGCTGCTTCCAATTGCTGTAGATAGGTGCTTTGGATCCAAAATTAAATGGTGGATTATGTATATAACTTTATGCAGACTAAGATTCATATTGATAATGAGAGTACTATCTGCATAGTGAAGAACCTTATTTTTCACTCAAAGACAAAGCACATTAAGATTAGGCATCACTTTATTAGAGATTCCAATGAGAAGAAGCTTATTAAGATGATCAAGATTCATACAGACCAGAATGTTGCAGATTTTCTCACAAAAGCATTTGATGTTAGCAGATTTCAATATCTGATTGCAAGTATTGGAATGCTTAACCTATGAAGTATTGATTGAAGGGAGGTTAATTATGTTAATATGCAGCGGATTATACACAAAGGATGGTTGGAATGGAATGCAACAGCTGCTAAGGATGGAATTGGGGTTAAAACTAGTAACTCAAGAGTTAATGCTGCTAGGCATTACTTAGTACTACTGGGCATTACTTAGTACTGCTGGGCGAAAGTTAGTATTGCTGGGCAAAAGTTAGTGCTGCCAGGCTAACTTACTATTGCTAGGTTAATGTTGGAGTTACAACTGCTGAGGGTATTTTTGGTCTATAAAACGGATACTTCGCTTATAGGTTTCCTTACTTACCTATTTAAGTGCATTCGATCACACCATAACCGTTCTTAATCATTCTACTACTCTCAATTCACAAACCCTAATTCAATTTCATTGTCGATTCTAAAAAAATTCGACATCAATGGCGGGCTTAAATTTTTCTGACTCACATAATATGGTTGCTTACATGGAAAAATCCACAGAGAATGCTGATTTTGCTGAGATAGTAGACTTCCTGAATGCTAACCCCATAAGGTATGCCTTGACAGTTAGTCCTACTATTTATGTTTCTTGTATTGAACAGTTTTGGTCTATTGCTAAGACCAAAACAGTCAATAATGAAACACGGATTCATGCCAAGGTTGAGGGCAAGACAATAGTAATATCAGAATCATTTATGAGAAGAGATCTTCAATTTGATGATGAGGATGGTATTGCTTGTCTAACAAACACTAAATTTTTTAAAAACCTTCAATTAATGGGATATGAAAAGCTTTCTAAGAAACTTACTTTTTATAAACCTTACTTTTCCCCTCAATGGAAGTATCTAATTCATACCATCTAACAATGTTTAAGTTCTAAATCAACTGCTTGGAATGAGTTTGGTACTAATATAGCATCAGCTATTATATGTTTGGCTAAGAATCAAAAGTTTAATTTTTATAAATTGATTTTTGATGGTATGATGAGGAACTTGGATAGTTTTAAAAAGTTTTTAATGTATCCGAGGTTTATACAACTGTTTTTGAACAAAAAAATTGAAAATCTTTCAGAAGTTAATGTTGTTTATGATACACCTTCTCATACTAAAAAGATTTTTGCAAACATGAGAAGGCAAGGAAAAGATTTTTCAGGGACTGTAACACCACTGTTTTCATCTATGCTGGCACAACAAGCAGATATGGGTGAAGGGTCATGACATCCCACTGATCCTCAACACACAGCCACATCTGCCCAACCCTCTAATAAAGAACAAATCACTGCTCCATCATCATCTCAACCCAAAAAGACATACAAACGTAGGAAGCCTAAAAAGGTCACTAAGATTCCTCAGTCTAGTAAACCTACTAACCTTGTTGCAGATGAGGCTGTCTATGAGGAGAGGAGGGACAGTGTAGAAAGGGTTGCCACTACTGCTACTCGCTTAGATGCAGAGAAGGACAGTGGTAACATCACTAGGACCCAATCCACGGCAATGCCTAATGTTCCTCTTCCTCAGGGAATTGGTTCAGGTGGTAGACCCAGGCGTCAAGAAACCATGGGGGACAAACCTGCTCAAACTAGGTTTGAGAGTTTGTCTAAACAGTCCTATGATTCACTACTCGGAGGAGTTAACACACCTCAAAGTGATGAGGACAGAATTGAACTTAAAGAATTGATGGAATTCTATACAAAATTGTCTAAAAGAGTTCTTGATTTGGAGACAACAAAGACTGCTCAAGCAAAGGAGATTGCTAATTTGAAGAAGAGAGTCAAGAAGCTAGAAAGGAAAAGGAAGTTAAGAACTCCAGGGATGAATTTATTCAAGATTGGTACCTCTAGAAGAAGAAGTTTGGGTGAGGAGGATGCATCCAAATAGGGGAGGAATTTGAAATAGGGGAAACAAAGTTCAATCTTTGAAGACAGTGATTTTGATGAAGAGTTTGATGCTAATATGGATGAAGCTATTGAACAAGTTTATGATGCTAACAAAGATACAGTTGAAGAAGGAGAAGTTCAGGTTCCCACTGCTGATATGGAAGTTAATACTGCTAGTGCACCAGTTACTACTGCTGGTATATCTGTTACTACTGCTGAACCAAGTACTCCTCCTCCAACAACAACAACAACTGTTATTGAAGATGAAGATTTCACAATTGCTCAGACCCTTATGAAGATGAAGAGTGAGAAATCAAAGGTAAATGGAGTGACTATGCAAGAACCTAGTGTAACACCCCAAAATTTCAACAACGCAGCGAAATACCACTTGGGGTGTTACTTCATAATTCACAGCGCTAGATACAAGAGAACGACCTCTAATTGTGTCGTTTGAAAAGTAATCTCGTTGATTTTACTAAAATTGATATAATTGTTGTCCCATAATTGCATCACAATGAAAATCTTGAAAGCAACACAACGAAATTTGATCATTTGTAGAAATCCAAGTATGGAATCTTATCAATTTAGACTCCAATGCACATCAGATAATCCATAGCATCTTAATTCACCTTAAAAAACCATGCCCCCCCCTTTTATTTTTTTTTTTTTTTTTTAAAAAACTTCAACATAAAGTGTGGTGAGTTCATATTGTTTGTTTAAAATATAAATGTATAAACCAAAGGTATCCCAACATGTGTAGGGACCATTTAGAATCCTTAAATGTCCTTTCCAAAATATTTGTATGATTATTTTAAATAAATCAAACCGTTGTAAAGCCTGCATGACCGTTTCAAACCTTGTATGTTCCCCAAAATGTATGTATGAATATCACAATTCAAAGAGTTGTAAAATATGCATGACCATTTAAAATCCCCAAATAGTCACAAAGATATACGTATGAAGGTTGGACCGCGATTGTACCAGAGTATGCATGATAATTAAATATTATCACAAAATATTCCAAGTAAGTATTGCCACTTTATTCAAGGCACAATAAATATTCACGTGTGTATAACACACTGATTTTGATTACTCCAGGTTCATGAAGCTGAGGCGCTAATATAAACAATGGCCATGTGCTTACACCAGATGTCCCCACCTGGACACCCTCAGCACTGAATTACTTTACGTATGCCTACACCGGATGTCCCCACCTGGACACCCTCAGCATTGAATTACATTACTGTAGGCCTACACCGGATGTCACCACCCGTGTTACAACCCTCATGCCATTGAATTACATTATTGTGGCCTACAGAACCGGATGTCCCCACCTGGACACCCTCAGCATTGAATTACTTTACGTGTGCCTACACCGGATGTCCCCACCTGGACACCCTCAGCTATTGATAACATTACGTAATGCCTTACAACACCGGGTATGTCCCCCACTATGGAGACACCCTCCAGCACTGAAGTTACCTGTAACATACAACCCGAGAGCTAAGTCCCATACTACATCAAAATATAGTATGTATTACGTTTCAATTAAACAAACCAGGTATTGTATCTCCTCGCGAGATGTATAAATGAGTATATAAACCAAACAGGTAATCAACCATGTAAATGCGTTTGTAAACATGTATGCAAACGAGTTGTAAATGAGCACGTAACGAGTTTAAATCGAACACGTAATTGAATTTGTAACAAGCATGTTCTCACCCCAAAGATATAAAACATTTATCCAAAACGAGTAAAAGTGGGGCTATGAAACTCACATTGATGATGAAGAACGATTGAGAGATAGGCATCTAATATGCACAACACGAACGGAAGACGAAGCGGCTCGATCAAGAAGATGCAACTTAACTTATCGGCTAAGATCCACTAGCCTAGGATAATGTATTTGGGTTTCCCGATGGGATAGGTCACATCAAACGCGACAAATATCAAATAATCAACAATCCGGTTGATAAAAGATTTGGATTTCAAGTTGTAATGGTTTGGTGGTTGGTTAAATAAATAAATTAAAAAGTGAACGCAATGTATGTAATATATTCATTACATAATACATATGAAAAATAAACCCTTATATAACTCATACCATGAGTTATATAATAAATACAAACAATCCGAGGATTAGTGTGACGTATATAATGCTTTGCAAGTATTATATAACAAGTGCGAGTAAAATAATTAAACCAATTAGTTTGAACAATCGTTTTTCTGAAATCACCACTTAATTAAATAGAAAGTTCTTGTATAAACGTAATCGTACGTTTTAAGATTACCAATTAAGTAAACGATGTTTATAAGCTTTTACAAAACAATTAATTATGTTATCCTCTTGCGACATTATAAATTAATAAAATGATTATTTTTATAAGTAATTATTTCTTCCTCGACAGGTCGCGTCTAAAATAGTTTAACTCATCGAGAAAGTATAGTTTCGTTCGTTTATCCAGGGTTACTGCATTAATACAATTTTATAAACTAATTTATTCCTTTTATTGGTTTAATTTCTGAAATAATAGAAACTCTATAAACATTACTAAGTATACAAATTTATATAAATTCGCATGACATTTCCATTTATAAATCTTTTCCATATTTATAAATTCTAACATTTTCCCACTTAATCAATGCAAACATATTGCAATCCCCCACTTGTTTTAAATATATAAACATATATATTTATATCAACCGGAACATAATAATAAGTTTTGGTTACATTTATTAACCCATTTTAGAACCACCAATATATACTATATATATCCGGTTCATGTTATTAAACCTTACTCATACATATTTATTTGTTTGATGATTTGCTATACTACAAAACTAGAACGAACCCTCGTTGTTTCGCTAAACCAAACGCGTCCTTTGTTGCCTTCTCTAAATCCAAACGCACCCTATCATGTTTACACGGCAAAAGCAACCACTAAACAGAATTATTAGCTACTAAAACCAAAACGCACCCTTTTCCGTTGTATAACAACCCGACGCACCCCTGGTGCTCATTTTACAAACCCAGACGTAAACCAAACACACCCTTAATGGGTGGTTGGCGGCCCATAAACCCAACGCACCCTTCTTGGTGGAGACCCAACCAAAACGCTAATAAAACCCTACTTGGTGATACAAAACCAAAACGCACCCTGTTGTGGTGCAAGAAAAACCAAAACGACACCCCTTGGTGGTGGTGGTTCATTACCACCGAAACAAAACCACCCTTGGTGGGTGGTGGCTGTCACCAAGACAAACACCCTTGTGGTGTTGTCTCTGCCAAACGCACCCCTTTTCTGAAACCACAACCCCCCCTGCTGCCATCAAAAACCAACTGCACCCTATGTGGTGCAAATACAAACCAAACGCAGCCTTCGGCTATTAAGCTCAACCCGAACCCACCCTCGTGTCCCTAACGCCCTTGTGGCCATTTTATCATATAGACAAACGCACCCTTGCTGGTGCAACGAACCACACGCACCCTCTTGGTGCCAAACCCAACCCACACGCACCCCTCTTGGGCCAAAAACAACACCGAACGCACCCTTATGGTGGCTGCGGTGGTGGCGTGGGTGGTGGGATGGTGGTGACGAGTTGATAATGGTGGTGGGGTTTTGATAATGATGATGATGGCGGTGTGGTGTCGGCGGTGGTGTTGGCAGTGGGGTGGTGTGTGGCGGCTGTGGTGAAAAATGGCGGTGGAGGCGCGTGGTATAGTGGATCGGTTAGATCCGATGAAGAAGGATATCTTTGGTGTTGGCCGGAAAACTTTTTGGAATATTATTATATATTTTATAGTATATAAAAACTGCAATCAAGATTCCTCAGTCTAGTGAGCCTACTAACCTTGTTGCAGATAAGGCTGTCCATGAGGAGAGGGGAGACAGTGTGGAAAGGGCTGCCACTACTGCTACTAGCTTAAATGCAGAGCAGGACAGTGGTAACATCACTAGGACCCACTCCACGACAATTCCTAATGTTCCTCTTCCTCAGGGAATTGGTTCAGGTGGTAGACCCAGGCGCCAAGAAACCATGGGGGACAGACCTACTCAAACTAGGTTTGAGAGTTTGTCTAAACAGTCCTATGATTCACCACTCGGAGGAGTTAACACACCTCAAAGTGATGAGGACAGAATTGAACTTAAAGAATTGATGGAAATCTGTACAAAATTGTCTGATAGGGTTCATGACTTGGAGACAACAAAGACTGCTCAAGCAAAGGAGATTGCTCATCTGAAGAAGAGAGTCAAGAAGCTGGAAAGGAAAAGGAAGTCAAGAACTCCAGGGAGGAATTTATTCAAGATTGGTATCTCTAGAAGAAGAAGTTTGGGTGAGGAGGATGCATCTAAACAAGGGAGGAATAAGATACAGGGGAAACATAGTTCAATCTTTGAAGAAAATGATTTTGATGATGAAGGTTTTGATGCAGATATGGATGAAATGTTCAAAGATGTTGAAGAAGATGCAGAGCAGGTGATTAGTGCTGTTGCAGATGAAGTTTCTACTGGTGATGCAGTTAATACTGCTAGTACTGAATTTAATACTGCCAGTGTTAATATTACTACTACTGAACCTGTTACTACTGTCAGTGCACCAGTTACTACTGCTGGTGTATCTGTTAGTACTGCTGAACCAAGTACTCCTCCAACAACAACTGTTATTGAAGATGAAGATCTCACAATTGCTCAGACCCTTATGAAGATGAAGAGTGAGAAATCAAAGGTAAGAGGAGTGACTATGCAAGAACCTAGTGAGACTGCTACAAGACCAACAGTACCACCTCCACAACATGATCCAAAAGACAAGGGAAAGGCAAAGATGGTTGAACCTGAGAAACCATTAAAAAGAAAAGCTCAGATTAAGTTTGATGAGGAAGTTGCCCAAAGATTGCAAGCTCAGATGCAAGCTGAACTAGAAGAAGAGGAAAGACTGGCAAAGCAAAGAGAAGAAGATGCAAACATTGCTGAATGGGATAATGCTCAAGCTATGATGGATGTTGGTTATGAGCTAGCTGCAAGATTACAGGAACAAGAGCAGGGAGAGTTGGCCATTGAAGAAAAGTCAAGATTGTTTGTGGAGCTCATGGATAAAAGGAAGAAGCATTTTGCAAGACTTAGAGCAGAAGAGCAGAGAAGAAAACCACTAACCAAAGCTCAAAAGAGGAATCAAATGTGTACTTATCTGAAAAACATGGCTGGATTCACTCACAATCAGTTGAAGAACAAAAGCTTTGATGAAGTTCAGAAGGCTTTTGACAAGACCATGAGTTGGATAGACTCATTTGTACCTATGGATTCTGAAGTGGTAAAAGGAAGTAAAGATAAGGCAGAAGGCAGTAAGAAGAGAACAAGAAAATGACTTGATGAAGAAAGTGTCAAGAGACAAAAGCTGGAGGATGATGCAGAAAAGGAAGAGC
This sequence comes from Tanacetum coccineum, assembly GCA_026074375.1. Lineage (NCBI taxonomy): Eukaryota > Viridiplantae > Streptophyta > Magnoliopsida > Asterales > Asteraceae > Tanacetum > Tanacetum coccineum. Next base: position 8,793 of record BQNB010101860.1, read on the forward strand.
TTAAACTTTGTTTGGAGATAGTTCCAAATGATGATAAAGCTATTAATATTGAAACTTTAGCTACAAAATCTCCAATTATTAACTGGAAGACACAAATACTAGGAGAGGAGATTTATTACCAGATAAAGAGAGCTGATGGAAGTTATAAAATGTACAAGATCTTTAGTGAAATCCTAAATGATTTTGACAAACAAGATGTGATAGATCTGTACAGACTGGTGACAGAGAGGTTCAAGACAACAAGACTAGAAGGAAGTGACAGACTTCTATGGAGAGATCTTATTATGACTATATTTGAACCAAGTGAGGAAGATGAGCTATGGAGAAATCAACAAGACTACACATTGATAAACTTGGAATTATATGATTTATGTGAAGTTCATTCATTGTTGATGGATACTGTGTATATCTATATGCTAGTAGAAAGAACATATCCTCTTACACAACTCACACATGAAAGAATGATAAATGGAAGGTTACAAATTGATCATGAGTGTGAAATGGCATATGAGCTTATCAGATTTATCAAGTCATAGTACAAGAAGTGAAGAAGTGTTTGGATAAATCCTCCTAGTGAAGATAAAGCTTTTAATCAAGAAACTTAAAGATTCAGAAGATGAACATCAAGTTTAGGGGAGGATTGTTGGGATTAAAAGACTTCTTAGTGCTGTTGAAGTTACTGCTGCTGGTTATGATTTCTACTGCTGGTGAAGATTGAAGAAATTATTCTAAGTAGTTAGTACTGCTAGCACAAAAGTTACTACTGTTAGTGTTAGTTACTACTGTTAGAGTAATTTTGATGTTGCTCAAGTTAAGACTGTTTGTATAAGTTAGTACTGCTGAGTTAGTTAGTACTGCTTATAGGATATATATATGAGATATTTTTGTAAAAGATACGTATAAATCACAATAGCAATGGATTGTAAGCTAGTAGGACTCCTTGGGTATTAGGTAGATATATCTCATACATATCTCATACACATCTCATACATCTCTCATTATAGTTTAATCTAAGTCGATTAGATTCAAGGTTTTGTAAACCCTAACACTATTAGATGTGTTTCGTATTATACTTGAGCTTAAAGTTGGGTAAAACTGTTTGTTATGATCTTTTTCATTTCAGTTTCCATTGAATTCTTTTTAGTATCATTGACTAGATTCCACATAGTCTTTGATATTCACAATCAAAGTTTCTATCATAGTTGTTTTGGATTTATTCAATACAACTTAGCCTTATACAAGCTAAGTAAGATCTATTCTATTAGGATCAACACCGTTATCATGAACTGTCAATTACTTATTGTGAGCGTCATTGTTATAAATAGATCTATTTAGGATTGACATCCCCGTTCGGGTGAGTCATGCTACATGTACCGTAGTGTTGGACCAACGAACATGTATACGCCATGTCTTTTTGTTTTGGTTCCGGTTTTTTGGGATTTGGGATGGTTGCGGTTAGAGAGACTCATCAGGGGCATATGTTGGCAATTGTATTTTACATTTCATTCATGTTGAGCTCAGTGTCATGGCATTAGGGAAATGTAATTTACATTTTATGATGTTTGCATTGTTGCCATTATCAAGGGGAAAATTCTCTTGCGGTCTACATTATTCATTTTAGACTAAACGACTGATGAATATCACTAACATATGTTGACTTTTAAAGCTTGTTTTCTCAGGATCAAATGAGGTACTGACAAGGGATACATTGGTGGTCGTTCTTTGTGAAGCATGATGCGCGAGGTAAAGATTTGGTTGCTATTTTACATTTTGGGGTCAACATTTGTTATGGATCTAGATCTTTGTATTTGTGTAACATCCGAACGATAATGTGTAGCTTGGGGATTTTGTAAACATACAAATTGTTAAATCAAATGTATCGATTTTAAACGACCTTTAAATGGTCGTTTTTATATATATCTTGTGCTATTGATCTTTGAAGTAACAATCTCAACCCATATTCCACTGCGACCCAATTTGGGGGTGTTACAGATTGGTATTAAGAGCCAAGGTTATAGAGAACCAGGTTAAATGTTTTTGCTGGACTATAACTCTTTTGTCACTAAATATACATTACAATGTTTTTACAAAGGGATTTTCACGGACTCATACGCATAGTACCATAGTTTGTTGTCACGCGCATTAGTTGGTTTGACTCTTAGATGCGCAAGTCATGGATTTGATATAAATGTTATATATAAAATTATCTATGTACTGATGTCAATAGAGTACTGAATATTAATACTTATATAAGCTACTTTTGATTTTTAGATTTTGTCATGTCGGATTCAGAGGATTCCATGGTTACTTACACGGAGGTATCTAGTCCGTTCAAGGATCTGTCAGACATAGGATCTCTGAGAGTCGATGGACTGCCCATGATGCTAGAGGACCCTTATGTGGAGGCCGCTCTTCAGGCCTCACCATCTCTTAATTATGTGCCCGGTTCTGAGCACCCACCTTCACCTGTCTATGTACCATATGTACTTGAGCCTTTATACCCAAGGTTTATGCCACCGGAGGATGATGTACTTCCAGAGACTAGAGGAGCGAGCCTCATTTACCTGCTACTATCTCACCACATGCTAAGTCAAGGTTTATATTAACTGAGTTGATTACGAGGAGGATCCAGAGGATGATGATGAGGATCTTGAAGAGGATCCAGCTGATTACCCCACTGACAGAGATGATGAGGTGGTAGAGGAGGAGGAGCCCTCCGAAGACGATGCTGATGATGAGGAGGAGGATGAGGATGAGGAGGAAGAGGAGCACCTAGCTCTAGCCGACTTCGTCCCACCACCCGCATGTCATACCACTGCCAGGATGTCTATTCGGGATCAGACATCTATTCCATTCCCGCCTGCGGCAGAGGTTGACAGATTTCTTGCCCATTATTACTCCGCCACCATTACAAACTTACGTCATACTCATATCACCTATACCACACTATACCTTCTCCACCTTATACCAGTATCGAGATTACATTACCTGTATCACCTTCACCTTACTACCTGCCTAGTCCTACTTCATTTCTTTGGATAAGCAGAGCTGCTAGTGGATCTGTTGAGAGCCGAGTCTTCGTATCTAAGTTCCCATATAACATACTCCATACCTTATTGTACTTCCAATACCAGGGCATCTGGTGGCTATGATTGAGAGGTTGCTTTGGCTCAGCAAGTTCTACCGCTACTCTCTTAGCAACAACTGTATCTCGTAGTGTGATGATTCTTCTACTACATACCGCATCGCATCGGGAGGGGCATCTCTCCTACCGCTACTTGTTTACAGGCGGGGATATTACAGTACCGTAATCGCTGCTGCGCCTATCGCGTCGGGACCACTTTGCGCGCTTCTTCCCTTTACTGTTTGTTAGATGGCGGGTGGTGTTTTTGCACGGAGGTTTACGTGTACCGCTTCTCATTGACGAATAGGTTGTGTTAGTTGTCTAGGTCCGAGAGTTTGAGGGTTCGTTGAGTGGTTATATGTGCTCCCTTATCTGCTAGAACCTACTAGCGTGTCAGCTGTGTTGATGAGCTGGAGAACTATTGGATTTGGTTATTGCATGGTGATGGACCTTTTGTAGTGAGTATTAAGTGTGTAGGCGAGACCTCTGTGAGGATGAGAGAGGAGGTCTGTATAGGGATATCTCGTGGGATACTGTGGGAGAGATGGTTTGCAGAGTGATACAATGCTGGGGGAGAGTAGAGTAGCTCAGCCGCGCATTAGCTCGCTAGCTGACGGATGGTTTTAGTGAATTGATCTGTTGTTCGTTGGTATGACTGGATTTTGTGCTCGATGATTGGTAGTGCTGAGTGTAGTAACGAGGTGTTGTTATGGGAGGATGATGTATGCATAGGAGATGATAGGGTCGCATTGAGTTTGGGGGAGCGGTTAGGGTCGGAACCTGTAGTTGTAGCAGATAGGGACTGACGGTCCCTATGTCTCGCGCGAGAATACGAGGAGTCTATAGTTGGATAGGAGTGAGTGTGCCGAGACTTTCTCTTCGGTGATGGAGGCTTTGGTGTGGTTACAGGTTTTGGCTTCTAGTGGATGGCGGCAATTCTTGAGTTGGAAAGAGCACTGCGTGGTACTGACTAAATAATTTGTGAGCACTAAGAGGTCGCAAGAAGAGGAAGATAGAGCTCGAGAGTGCGCGAGGGTATGTTGCAGCGCAGTGGCAGCAGACCGCGCGCAGAGTAGAGCTACAGTCTCACGAGAGGGCGACTGGACCACTACTATGTTTGGACACTGACAGACGCAGAGATGGCAGTTGCTATAAGAAGAGTCAGCAGGACACCTGCTAGGGAGCCTTGACATCTTGAGATTTACCAGAGTTTCGGAGAGCGCGGGTGAGTAGTTCGTAGTTCTTTGGTTATGTTGTAGCTTATGTTGTATAGCCTATCTAAACTATTTTAGCGGGGTAGTGAGTCTTCGCCGGTCTGTAGTAGAGCTCTAAGATTTATTTTTATTTTGTAACCTAAGGGTAATGATCATTTTGTAACCAAATCAGGTCATGTATGTTTCCAGATTATATATGGAAGGGATGTATTATGTCATGTCTGTAATCGAATTTATTATGAATGAATGCCGATTTAGCTACACCATTGTTAATTTTAATTCAGTTGTATATTTCACTGTGCGATGTGATCTCACTTTAATTATTGTGTAAATGTCATGTAATGGTTATGATTTGTATGAAATCTAACGGGTATTATATTTTCTTGTGATTTGAAGAAAATGGCACCAAAAAGAACCACCAGATCAACACCAACCACAACAACCACCCCCACTACTTCTGTGACTGATGAGCAACTTAGGGGACTGATCGACCAAGGCGTTACTGATGCATTGGCAGCACGTGACGCTGACAAAAGCTAAAATGGCAAAGACAGTTATGATTCAGGCACGGGTGCAAGGAGACAAGCTCCTCTTGCTCGTGAGTTCACTTACCTAGACTTCATGAAATGCAAACCCCCATATTTTAAGGGTACTGAAGGAGTTGTCAAGTTAATTCAGTGTTTTGAAAGAATGGAAACTGTGTTCTATATAAGCAACTGCTCCGCGGAAAACTAAATCAAGTTTTCTACTTGTACTCTTCTTAGAAGTGCTCTAACATGGTGGAACTCCCACGTTAAGACTGTTGGTCACGATGTTGCATACCCAATGACTTGGACAAACCTGAAAAAGAAGATGACCGACAAGTACTGACCAAGGGGCGAGGTTAAGAAACTTGAGAGTGAGATGTGGAATTTGAAGGTTAAAGGTACCGACGTGGTAGGCTATAATTAACGATTTCAGGAACTGACATTGATGTGTGCTAGGATGTTTCCTGAAGAGTCGAACAAGATTGAGAAATATGTCGGTGGTTTGCCCGACATGATTCACGGAAGTGTAATGGCATCTAAGCCAAAAACCATGTAGGATGTAATTGAATTTGCAACTAAGCTGAGGGACAAGAAGATCCGCACTTTTGCTGAACGACAGAGTGAAAACAAAAGAAAGCAAGATGATATAACCGTTTGAGGCAGATATGCAACAACAGGAACTCAAGAGGCAGACACTGGCAGGGCTGAGCGGGGGGCTTATGCTGCAGGGTCTGGTGAGAAGAAACCTTACGGAGGATCTAAACCTATGTGCTCAAAATGCAACTACCTCCATGACGGTCAACGTGCTTTAAAGTGCCACAAGTGCAACAGAGTTGGCCATCTGTCCCGTGACTATAGGAGTACTGCAAATGCCAATACTACTAACAACCAAAGGGGAACTGGGGCAGGTTAGAAACCTACATGCTTTGAATGTGGAGCCTAGGGACAAACCGAGACTCAAACGTCATTACGAGTACGTTCCTTATAAACAACCACTATGCTTCTATCTTATTTGATACTGGTGCCGATAGAAGCTTTGTGTCTACTGCATTTAGCTCCTAAATTGATATCACACCATCTACCTTAGATCATTATTATGATGTTGAACTAGCTGACGGGAGAATAATTAGGTTAAACGCTATCATTCGGGGTTGTACATTAAATTTCTTAAATCACCCATTCAACATAGACTTAATGCCCATAGAACTTGGTAGTTTCAACGTCATAATTGGTATGGATTGGTTGGCAAAGTACCAAGCTGTCATTGTTTGTGCCGAGAAAATCGTTCGTATTCCCTGGGGAAATGAAACCTTAATTGTTCGTGGTGACGGAAGCGACCGGGGAAACGAGACTCGTTTGAACATCATCTCGTGCACTAAAACCCAAAAATATTTGCTGAAAGGATGTCCTATCTTTTTGGCACATGTTACTACAAAGGAGACTGAAGACAAGTCGGAGAAGAAGCGACTTGAGGACGTACCGATCGTTTGAAATTTTCCTGAAGTATTTCCTGAAGACTTGCCGGGTCTTCCACCGACTCGACAAGTGGAATTTCAGATCGATTTGATACCTGGTGCTGCACCTGTAGCACGAGCACCTTATCGATTAGCTCCATCTGAAATGAAGGAATTGTCGGACCAACTCCATGAGCTTTTTGACAAAGGCTTCATAAGACCCAGTTCCTCACCTTGGGGAGCTCCGGTATTATTTGTCAAAAAGAAGGATGGATCGTTTCGAATGTGCATCGACTACCGAGAACTGAACAAGCTGACGGTGAAGAATCGTTATCCACTCCCAAGGATCGATGATTTATTTGATCAACTATAAGGATCCAGTGTTTATTCTAAGATAGACTTGAGATCAGGTTATCACCAGCTTTGAGTACGTGAAGAAGATATTCCAAAGACGGCATTCAGAACTTGATATGGTCATTACGAGTTCCAAGTTATGTCATTTAGTTTGACGAACGCACCGGCGGTATTTATGGATCTCATTTATCGGGTGTACAAGCCATATTTGGATAAGTTTATGATTGTTTATATTGATGATATCCTCATCTACTCCAAGAACAAGAAGGAACATGGAGAACATCTTAAGGCAAAATCTATAATTGCTTAAGAAAGAAGAGTTGTACGCTAAATTCTCTAAATGCGAATTTTGGATTCCCAAGGTACAATTTCTCGGCCACGTGATTGATAGTCAAGGCATTCACATGGATCCCGTCAAGATTGAATCCATAAAAGATTAGGCATCTCCTAAAACACCAACAGAGATTCGACAATTTTTTGGTCTTGCTGGGTATTACCGAAGATTCATCGAAGGATTTTCAAAGATCACCAAGTCAGTGACCAAGCTTACTTAGAAAGGAGTTAAGTTTGATTGGGGTAACAAGGCAGAAGCAACGTTTCAACTGATTAAGCAGAAGTTGTGTAGTGCACCAATTCTGGCCTCACCTGAAGCAAGCGAAGATTTTATTATATACTGCGATGCTTCAATCAAAGGTTTGGGCGCTGTGTTAATGCAAAGAGATAAGGTGATTGCTTATGCATCACGCCAATTGAAAATTCATAAGAAGAACTATACGACTCATGATTTAGAACTTGGAGCAGTAGTGTTTGCTTTAAAATTTTGGAGACACTATCTGTATGGACACCCAGTGGTCCGGTGTTCACAGTGTGTGTGTGTGTGTGTGTGTGACAAACACATTCTTGATCAAAAGGAGCTGAACATGAGATAACATCGTTGGTTAGAATTGCTCAGCGATTATGCATTGCGAAATACGTCCTCCCGTGGAAACCAAACGTGTGGAGCGGAGGACTTAAGCCGTAAAGAACGGAATACGCCATTACGGGTTCGAGCCTTAGCCATAACTATTGGTTTGAATCTCCCCAAGCAAATTCTGGAAGCTCAAATAGAGGCACAGAAAGCAGAGAATCTCAAAAATGATGATGTAGGAGGTATGATCAGGAAGGATATACCGAAAGAGAAGTTAGAACCCCGCGCAGATGGAACTCTATGCTTGAATGGAAAGGAGTTGGTTACCATGTTATGGTGACCTGAGGACTGTGATGATGCACGAGTCCCACAGGTCAAAATACTCTATCCATCCAGGTTCTGACAAGATGTATCATGACATGAAGAAGCTATATTGGTGGCCCAATATGAAGGCCGACATCGCCACCTATGTTAGAAAATGTTTGACATATTACACATCCACACTTAATATATATGACTTATACTTCATATTATGCAAGATTTTTATACAAAATATCAAAAATCAACTAGTACTCCCTCCCTCCCCCAAAATTCAGTGCTAATGTGCTCCCTAGGGGACATTTAGCACACAAAAACCTTACCAAGTCCTTTGAACAACACAAGACTCATTAAACCTAAGCATGACTAGTTATCTTGACCAAAAGACTTTCCTTGAAACCCTCATCTTGTCTTAGACTTTCTATAAGCAACTTGACTAGTCCTAGTGATATATAAGGAAGCAACTAGTAATAGATAAAACACACAACACTGTCTTTGTCCTCCCTCTAGCCCACGGCCAAAACAAACACCTATACATAATCCATACAAAATTTATTTAGCAAGTATACAAGTGTTCTAACAACATATCTAAGATATACCAAGAAGGTTTGAAGGTTTGGTTTAGCATTTACAAGGGTTAATCAAGAAAGGTTTAGGATTAGGGTTTCATTAGATTTAGGGTTTTCTAAGTATTGGAAGCTTGGGTTTAATATCTAAACTAGGGTTTAGATCTTGTTGTTCATCATCCTACTTTATACTAAGGTTATCTAAAACCCTTAAACTCTTTACATTTGTGATTTCATATGTATATTATGTTTATATAGTGAATCACCATCTAGGAATATTATTAACTTGTAAAATGGATTTTTACACTTGTTTATGGTTTGATATACTTTTACATATGTTATATGGATGTTAATATCATGATGGAATGGAAATATAAGTATTTTACAAGTGTTGGTTTATGTATAAAGAGTATATATAAACTAGTTACCTAAAAAGTGTACTTATTAAAGATTATGAACAAATAAGTATGTAGACTTGTTGATCTTGTGATTCTTGGACATATTGTTGGACTTATACATTAGAGTACTATAAATATACACAAGATTGTGTATTGATCACATTAGAGGACTTGTAGTAATTCACACATGCCAAAAAGTTATAAAAACAAGTTTTAAACACATATTAACAAAAAGATCAAAACCTACTAACTTTAATTCGAATATAAGGCATTTATTTTATATTTTTATAGAATACTACACGTCATGACGATCGTAGGCATGTAGAGAACTCGAAAAGCCAAGCTATAAAGAAGAAGATATGTCATTTACAAGTTTACGATAAATAAAAGCTTTTGAAAAAACAATTTTATAAAACCTTATTACCTTCCAATTCTGATAAAATTATATAATTAATTTTCATAAAAATTACATATTTTGAGGATTCCAAAACCTTAAGAATCAAAATTTTTCGATCAATAATGAAGGAGTTATGGATTTTTCATATTTACGATAATTAAAGTTTATAAAAATAATTTTATAAACTATGAACAGTAAAAATCACTATTCATCTTAGATACATTTTGGAAAATACATTAGTTAGATAAAACTTTTAATTACGAAGACGTGCTCGAAAGAATCACTAAAATCGGAGTTAAAACGAATAAGATATGACATTTACGAGTTTACGATAATTAAATTTATAAAAGTGCATGAACAGTAAAAAGTACTGTTCACCAGAGGACTTAAAATATGAAAATGTAATATTTTGATACATCGTCTTAATACGAAAGCGTGGACATAAGAAACGTACGAAACGGACTTAAAACGAGAAAGTTACGCCGTTTTTACTAAAGAGATATTTATAAACGTTTTTACTTTATAAATATGATTTCACAAATACAATTAGATGGTGATGTAGCTATATAGAATTATATACGGTATTAGTTATTCAAAGTACTTAGTACTCATACGACCTATAATTAATTAGGTTGCATTCGGGCGTATTCGTGACGCATTTTCTGTTAGTGATTTACATTATCGATTCACTCACTCAAGGTGAGTTCATAGCCCCACGTTTTACATTTATAATGATTTACAAGTTTTGGGGTGAGAAACATATGCATGTTTTACAATTGGACGCAAGTGGACATTTTACATTACGATTACGTGTTTGCCTAAGTAGCGATAACCCTCTGAGCCCATTATCATGAACTGTCAATTACTTGTTGTGAGCGTGAATGTTATAAATAGATCTATTTAGGATTGACATCCCCGTTCGGGTGAGTCATGCTCACTGTGCCGGTATGCCGGACAACGAACGTATACCATGTCGGATTTGGGATGTTGCGGGTTAGAACATCATCACGGGCAATGTTGGCAATTTATATTGCAATTCATACATGTTGAGCTTCAGTGTCATGAGCTTAGGGAAACATAATTACATTTTATGATGTTTGCATCTGTTGCATTATCATGGGGAAATCTTGCGGTCCTACATTATACATTTTACAAACCTATGAATTCACCAACATTATTGTTGACATTTTAAAGCATGTTTTCTCAGGGGATCAATGAGGTACAAGACAAGGGATACATTGGTGGTCGTTATTTTGGAAGTCATATGCATTAAAGATTTGGTTGCATTACATTTTGGGGAAACATTTGTTATGGACTAGAATCTTTGTATTTTGAACAACGAACAAGTGAAGCTTCAGGCTTTGTAACATACAACTTGTTAAATAGAATGTATCGATTTTAAATGACCTTTGAATGGTCATTCTTATATATATCTTGTGCTATTGATCTTTGAAGTAACAATCTCAACCCATATTCCACTGCGACCCAATTTGGGGGTTTTACAGACTGGTATTAAGAGCCAAGGTTATAGAGAACCAGGTCAAATGTTTTTGCTGGACTATAACCTTTTTCAAACATTGCATTTATACACAGGGATTTTCACGGGACATACATACACTAGTTGTTGCATTAGTTGGTTAGACTAGATGCATTCATGATTGATATACATGTTATAAAATACTATGTATATTACAATAAGAGTCGAATAGTAATACTTATATAAACTACTTTTGATTTTCAGATTTTGTCATGTCAGATTCAGAGGATTCCACGGTTACTTACACGGAGGTATCTAGTCCGTTCAAGGATCTGTCAGACATAGGATCTCCGAGAGTCGATGGACTGCTCATGATGCTAGAGGACCCTTAAGGAGGCCGCTCTTCAGGCCCCACCATCTCCTGATTATGTGCCCTGATCAAAGAAATGAGATTACTAAGAAAAGAAAAATGGTGAAAAACCTGTGTTGGAACAATGACCAAGAAGGTAAATCCTCAAATTCTCGAAAGGATAACTCACCCTCATCCAAAAAGAAATTTTGTCCCAAGTGCAGTCTTAATGAAATCTGGCCTTAAAACACTTAATACTGCTAGGCAAAACTCTTTAAGAGCAGCAGTATCTGTTTCTACTGCCAGACCAATTAATACTGCTTACCCAAGACCAACAGTGAATAGTGCAAGACCAGTGTCAAATGTTTTTAATACTAGAAGGCCTTTTAACAAAATAACAACAGTTAATAATAGTAATTTTAATAAGAGGGTTAATACTGTTAATGATAAAAATGTTAATGCTGCTAGGCCAAATGCAGTAGTTAATAATGCTAGGCCAAAAGCAGTTCTTAGTGCTGTTAAGGGAAATAAGGGAAATGTTGTTAAGGCCTCAGCATGTTGAGTTTGGAGACCAAAACATAAAGTCTTAGACCATGTCTCCAAAAACAATGGTGCATCAATGTCCTTTAAAAGATTTGACTATGTTGATGCATAAGGAAGATCTAAGTAAGTAATGGCTTGGGTCCCCAAAAGAAACTAATTTTCTTACCATTATGTGCAGAGAAATCCACAACAAGATTTAAAGAATAAAGGAGTGATTGACATATGCTCTAGGCACATGACAGGAAACAGATCCTATCTTACAGATTATGAAGAAATTAATGGAGGATTTGTTGCCTTTGGAGGTAATTCCAAATGAGGGAAAATTACTGGGAAAGGTAAAATAAGAACTGGTAAATTGGATTTTGAAGATGTGTATTTTGTAAAGGAACTAAAGTTTAACCTCTTTAGTGTCTCACAAATGTGTGACAAGAAGAATAGTGTTCTTTTTACTGATACTGCATGTGTTGTTTAGTCTCCAGACTTTAAGTTAACTAATGAAAGTCATGTTTTGCTTAAAGTTCCTAGAAAGGATAACATGTATAGTGTTGATTTAAAGAATGTTGTTCCTTTAGGAGGTCTTACTTGTCTCTTTGCAAAAGCCACACCATATGAATCTAATCTATGGCATAGGAGGCTTGGACATGTAAATTTCAAAACAATGAATAAACTGGTAAAGGGAAACCTTTTAAGAGGTTTACCTTTAAAACTTTTTGAAATTAATCAAACTTGTGTTGCTTGTCAGAAGGGAAAGCAACACAGGGCTTCTCGTAAGACCAAAATTGTCAGTTTAATCAGTCAACCATTACAAATGTTGCACATGGACTTATTTGGCCTAATAGTAGTCACAGATGACTTTAGTAGGTTTAGTTGGGTTTTCTTTTTAGCCACTAAGGATGAAACTAGTGAAATCCTTAAAACATTCATAACAGGCATAGAAAATCTAATAGACCTTAGGGTGAAAGTGATTAGATGTGACAATGGGACTAAATTCAAGAATAAGGTCATGAATCAGTTCTGTGAAATGAAGGGTATTAAGAGGGAATTTAGTGTTGCTAGGACTCCACAACAAAATGGAGTAGCTAAAAGGAAAAATAGGACACTAATAGAGGCTGCTAGGACTATGCTAGCTGATTTAAAATTGCCAACAACTTTTTGGGCTGAAGTAGTTAATACTGCTTGTTATGTCCAAAATAGGGTGTTAGTTATCAAGCCTCACAACAAGACCCCTTATGAACTTTTTCTAGGTAGAAAACCTACTTTGAGCTTCATGAGACCATTTGGGTGTCCTGTTACAATCCTTAATACCATAGATCACCTAGGTAAGTTTGATGGAAAGGCTGATGAAGGGTTCTTTGTAGGATACTCTACCAATAGCAAAGCATTCAGAGTATTCAACAGTAGAACTAGGATAGTAGAAGAGAACCTGCATGTACAATTTAGTGAAAATACATCTAATATTACAGGAAGTGGACCTAATTGGCTTTTTGATATAGATGCACTAACAAAATCTATGAACTATAAGCTAGTTGTTGTAGGGAATCAATTTAATAGTAGTACAGGTACAAAAGCATGTGATGATGCAGGTAAAGCTAGAATGGAGACAATACCTGGCAAAGATTACATACTGCTACCATTATCCATTCATGATCCACCATTCTATTCTAGTTCAAAGGATTCTCCCGATGCAGGATTCAAACCATCAGGGGAGGAGGAAAAGAAGGATGCTGAAGATCTAGGGAATAAAGTAGAAATCTAACTGAAGGGAAAGATAGTGAGGTTCCAAGTACAGAGGAGCCAAAAATTAATCAAGAGAAGGATGACAATATTAACAACACTAACAATATTAATATTGCTAGTAATGGAAACAGCACTAACAATGTTAATGTTGTTAGTTCAACTGTTAATGCTGGTGGCTTAGAAGTTAATGTTGTTGATCCAAAAACAAGCATTGAACTTCTAAATGATCCAAATATGCCTGAATTGAAAGATATTGTTTATTCAGATGATGATGAAGATGTTGGTGCAGAGGCTGACATAAATAATTTGGATACACATATCCCTGTCAGTCTTATTCCAACTACCATAATTCACAAGGATCATCCAGTTAAACAAATCATTGGAGACATATATTCAGCACCTCAAACTAGAAGGATGACAAAGAGTGTGACTGAACAAGCTATGTTTAGTTCAGTGAAGCAGAGGACCAACCATAAAGACTTTTAGAATTGTATGTTATCATGTTTCTTATCACAAGAAGAGCCCAGGAAGGTAATTTAAGCATTGAAAGATCCAAGCTGGATAGAAGCTATACAAGAAGAGCTTCTGCAGTTCAAGTTACAACAGGTCTGAACCTTGGTGGATTTACCTAATGGAAAAAGGGCTATTGGTATTAAATGGGTGTACAGAAACAAGAAAGATGAAAGAGGCATTGTGATAAAGAATATAGCAAGATTGGTTGCACAAGGATACACATAAGAGGAATGAATTGATTATGATGAGGTTTTTGCTCCTGTTGCTAGAATTAAAGCAATTAGGCTATTCTTAGCATATGCCTCATTTAAAGACTTTATGGTGTATCAAATGGATGTCAAGAGTGCTTTTCTATATGGAAAGATTGAAGAGGAAGTCTATGTTTGTCAACTACTAGGATTTGAAGATCCAAACTTCCTTGACAGAGTTTACAAAGTAGAAAAGGCTCTCTATGTTTGCATCAAGCTCCCAGAGCTTGGTATGAAACCTTGTCAACTTATTTATTAAACAATAGGTTTCAAAGAGGAAAGATAGACAAGACTTTATTTATCAGAAGAGACAAAGGTGATATTCTGTTAGTTCAAGTATATGTAGAAGATATCATTTTTGGCTCTACAAAGAAGTCATTATGCACTGATTTTGAGAAAATGATGCATAAGTTTCAAATGAGTTCTATGGGTGAACTCACATTCTTCCTAGGATTGCAAGTGAAGCAGAAGGAAGATGGGATTTTTATAAGCCAAGACAAGTATATGACTGAGATTTTGAATAAATTTGGATTTAGTGATGTCAAGACAGCAAGCACACCCATGGAAACCCATAAGCCTTTGCTTAAAGATGCAGATGGTGAAGATGTAGATGAACACTTGTATAGATCCATGATTGGATTATTGATGTATCTAACTTCTTCAAGGCCTGATATTATGTTTACAGTATATGCTTGTGCAAGATTCTAAGTCAATCCTAAAAATTCACATCTTTATGCTGTGAAAAGGATCTTTAGATACTTAAAAGGTCAACCTAAATTAGGCCTTTGGTATCCTAAGGATTCACCTTTTGATTTGGTGGCATATACGGACAGTGACTATGCGAGAGCAAGCTTAGATAGGAAGTCTACAACAGGAGGTTGTCAATTCCTAGGGTGTAGATTGATTTCATGGAAATACAAGAAGCAGATTGTGGTTGCTAATTCAATAACTGAAGCTGAGTATATAGTTGCTTCCAATTACTGTGGACAGGTGCTTTGGATCCAAAATCAATTGCTGGATTATGGATATAACTTTATGCAGACAAAGATTCATATTGATAATAAGAGTATTATTTGCATAGTAAAGAACCTTGTTTTTCACTCAAAGACAAAACACATTGAGATTAGGCATCACTTTATCAGAGATTCCAATAAGAAAAAGCTTATTCAGATGATAAAGATTCACACAGATCAGAATGTTGCAGATTTGCTCACAAAAGCATTTGATGTTAGCAGATTTGAATATCTGATTGCAAGTATTGGAATGCTTAACCTTTGAAGTATTGATTAAAGGGAGGTTAATTGTGTTTATATGCAGCGGATTATACATAAATGATGATTGAAAAGGAATGCAAAAGCTGCTAAGGATGGAAATTTGATAGTGCATGTGATATGTGTTTAATTACACATACCATTTTCCATATTAAGCGGACTTAAAAGCCTAAAAACATGCCAAAAATACAT
>BQNB010101861.1:0-24381 GCA_026074375.1 Tanacetum coccineum
CATTTCAAAATAAGCTAGAAAAATAAGCCAATAAATATAAGCCGAAACAAAATAAGCTAAACAAACACTTTTCCTTTCTTTTCTAGTTGGGCCAAACCAAACATAAGCCCATTAAGCTCAATAAAATCAAAATAAGCTTTTCCAAAAGCTTATTCTCATAAGCCGAACATAATAAGCCATAAGCTAACATTTTTATTATAAGAAAATAACCACGATCACAAAACTATACTTTCCTTATTTTTTCTTTCATTATTTTCGAGCAATAGGTATAACCTTTTAAGGTTTACGTAGTTTCAAAATCTTTATTTTTACGAAACAAGTTGTACAACTAGTATGTATGCATTAAGATGATCATAAAAGTACAAGTTTTAAAAAGATTAAGAGACTTACAAAAAGAGGTGGTTTAGAAGGATGATTGATGACTAGAAACAACCCAAACGTTGTTTATAATTAACCCAAATACAAAAAGTATTAACCACGAACAATATCTTCAAAGGTTTTTGATCAAGATTGGAAAATTTATGAATGTATGTGTGTGTTTGAAGATTTTCGGACAAGAGAGAGCGAGAAAGAAGAGAGAAAACTTAAAATTTGTGTGTGTGAATAATGAAAATGAGAATGAGATATACATGTGATATATAAGAATAAAATTTCACACACCAAAAGTGTGTATTGTGTGTGTGTCGTTCGAACCAAGCCAAAGGACAAGGGGGGACCAATTTGATCTACCAATGAGATTCAAGGTGGACAAAAACTAATCACATGTTGGCTCATGTGTGTCTTATTAATTCAAAATTCAAAAATGGCATCCCATGCATGCATGTGTGTGTATATTCGGTTAGAAGAAGCCAAGGAGGGGACCATTGTGGTCTCCACCATATAAGAGTTAGTGGGTTTGAGTGAATTAATTTCCATGGTTCCTAACTTGCACATATTGATCAAGTAAAACACGTAGCACGTGAACAACGAAAACGGGTAATGGTATCACGGAAAATTATGAAATTTTAGATATTGCCTTAAAATGCTAAAACGTGGACATTGCCAAAATACTACAACGTTTGGTAACCCGGTTCACTCCCGGTAACGATTCTTAGATAATAACAGAACAACTTCCCGGTTAAACGTAAAAGTCAAACGAAACTTTAAAATTTTAAATTATCAAACGGAAACGGCTATATTATTGAACGGAAATTTGCAGGGTGTGACATCCTTTCTCCGTTAGAAGAGCTTTGTCCTCAAAGCTTAAGACGTAGGTTCAGGATTTGCAAAAAGGTGCGGGTACTTTTTTTGCATTTAGTCTTCACGCTCCCAGGTGAACTCAGGACCTCTCCTAGAGTTCCAGCGTACCTTAACAATTGGAATACGACTCTGCTTTAGATGCTTGACCTCACGGTTCATGATCTTGACAGGTTCTTCGATGAAGTGCAGTTTTTCGTCAACTTAGATTTCATCTAACAGTATAGTAAGAGGTTCTTCAGACATGCATTTCTTAGAATTCGAGACATGAAACGTACTATGAACTTTACTCAACTGCTCTGGGAGTTCAAGTCGGTAGGCAACGGTTCCTACTTTAGCAATGATCTTAAAAGGTCCTATATAACGAGGGTTTAGCTTTCCCCGTTTGCCAAAACGTATCACCCCTTTCCATGGCGATACTTTTAACATGACCTTATCTCCTACTTGAAACTCAAGGGGTTTCCATCTTACGTCAGCACAGCTCTTTTGACGATCACTGGCGGCTTGGATACGGCTCTTAATTCGAACGATCTTCTCAGTTGTCTCGTGGATGATCTCTAGGCCAGTGAGCTGACTATCTCCAACTTCAGCCCAGCAAATAGGTGATCGACACTTGCGCCCATACAACGCCTCAAACGGAGTAGCCTTAATACTGGTATGGTAACTGTTATTGTATGAAAATTCTACCAACGGTAAGTGTCTATCCTAACTTTTCCCAAAGTCGAGTACACATGCACGTAACATGTCCTCTAATGTTTGAATGGTCCTCTCACTCTGACCATCGGTCTGCGGGTGATAAGTTGTACTCATGTCCAATCGAGTATCTAATGCTTTATTTAAAGACTTCTAAAAATGTAAAGTAAATCTCCTATCACAATCAGAGATGATCAAAGCTGGCACTCCATGCCTTGAGACTACTTCCTTCAAGTACTGTCTTGTCAACTTCTCTAATGTGTCATCCTCTCTCATAGGCAAGAAATGAGCAGACTTAGTGAAACGATCAACGATTACCCAAATCGTGTCTTGACCGGTTGTCGTCTTTGGCAATTTAGTCACAAAATCCATCGTTATATTCTCCGATTTCCATTGTGGGATTTCCGGTTGAACCAACAAACCGGATGGCTTCTGATATTGTACCTTAACCTTGGCACACGTTAGACACTTGCTGACATAGGTGGCGATTTCTGCTTTCATGTTGGGCCACCAATACAGCTTTTTCAGGTCTTGGTACATCTTATCCTATCCAGGATGGATGTAATACTTTGACTTATGAGACTCATGCATAATCAAAGCTCTCAGGTCACCAAAACGTGGAATCCAACTTCGATTGTTCAAACATAACGTTCCGTCAGCACGAGGTTCTAACTTGTTAATCATACCATGCAAATCTTCGTTGATGAAGTTCTCTTCTTTTCTGGCTTTCGATTGAGCACTCAGAATTTGCTTAGGAAGGTTCAAACCAATAGTTAAAACTAAGGCCCAAACTCGTAGCGGCTTGCTTCTCTCTTTTCGGCTCAGGGCATTAGCCACCACGTTCACCTTTCTTGGGTGATATCGAATCTCACATTCGTAGTCGCTAAACAACTCTAACCACCGTCGTTGTCTCATGTTCAACTCCTTCTGATCGAGAATGTGTTGTAAACTCTTGTGATCAGTGAACACGACACACTTCGTACCATATAAATAGTGTCTCCACGTCTTTAAGGCAAACACTACTGTACCAAGCTCTAGGTCGTGTGTAGTATAGTTCTTCTCGTGAACCTTGAGTTGGCGGGATGCGCAAGCTATGACCTTCTCCTTTTACATCAAAACCGCGCCCAACCCTTTATGCGAAGCATCGTAGTATACCACGAAGTTCTCACTTCCCTCGGGTAAAGCCAAAATCAGCGCACTATACAATTTTTCTTTCAACAGCTAAAACGCAGCCTCTGCCTTTTCTCCCCAATCAAACTTTACGCTTTTCTGAGTCAACTTTGTCATAGGCCTAGCGATTTTCGAGAAACCTTCGATAAATCGTCTGTAGTAACCGGCCAAACCTAAAAATTGATGAATCTCGGTTGGTGTCTTGGGTGACGCCCAATCCTTGATGGACTCAATCTTAGCTGGATCAACATGAATGCCTTCACTATCAATCAAGTGACCAAGAAATTATACCTTTGACAGCCAAAACTCACACTTTGAAAACTTGGCGTACAACTCTTCCTTCTTAAGTAACTTCAGAATTAACTTAAGGTGCCCTTCATGCTCCTTTCTGCTCTTGGAGTAAATCAAAATATCATCAATGAATACAATCACAAATCTATCTAGGTACGGTTTGCACACCTAATTCATTAAATCCATGAATATTGCCGGTGCGTTAGTCAAGCCAAACGACATTACTTAAAACTTGTAGTGACCATAGCGAGTCCTAAATGTTGTCTTTGGAATGTCTTCGTCACGAACTCTGAGTTGGTGATAACTAGATCTTAGGTCGATCTTAGAGTCGACTCTTGACCCTTGGAGTTGATCAAACAAGTCATCGATTCTCATATGTGGGTATCGGTTCTTCACAGTAAGTTTGTTTAGTTCACGGTAGTCGATACACATCCAAAAATATCCATCTTTCTTTTTGACAAACAAAACCGGAGCTCCCCAGGGTGAGGAACTAGGTCTTATAAATCCTTTTTCAGAAAGTTCTTGCAACTGAGTGGATAACTCTTGCATTTTGGTTGGTGTTAATCGATACAGGGCTCGTGCTACAGGTGCAGCACTAGGGACTAAGTCGATTTGAAATTTAACTTGTCGAGCAGGTGGTAGTCCAGGCAAGTCTTCTGGAAAGACTTCCGGAAATTCTCGTACGATTAGCACGTCCTCAAGGCGCTTCTCCTTTGACTTGTCCTCAGTCTTCTTAGATGTAACTTGTGCTAGATAGACTTAACATCCCTTCTGTATATACCTCTGGGTCTTCGTACACGATATGATGTTCAGCTTCGACTTACTTCCGCCGTCACAATCATCACCTTGGATTATCAACACCTCATCTTCATAAGGGATACGGACAACCTTCTCATCACAAATGATCAACGCATGGTATTTCACCAACCAATCCATACCGATGATGACGTCGAAACTACCAAGTTCTACGGGCATTAGGTCTATGTCGAACGGATGACCTAATAATCCTAACGTACAGCCTCTAAGGACAACATTGCTTTTTGAAATTCTTCCATCGGCAAGTTCTATGGCATAACTAGTGTCTAAAGTGGATGGTGCAACATCAAGCAAAGCACTAAAGGTAGACGACACAAAACTCCTATCGGCACTCGAATCGAATAACATAGAAGCATAACAGTTATTGAGAAGGAATGTACCCATGACGACATTGGAATCGGGGTTTGCTCCTCCTCCTCCAATGGCATAAGCTCTTGCTGTAGCTTTGTTACCACCAGTCTGGTTTTCAGTCTTGTTTCCATTCTTGTTTCTAGTCTTGTTTCCACGGTTCTGATTCCTCAACTTAGGAAAAAAATTCCGAAAATATCCCGGCCTTCCACACTCATAACAAACAATACCCGGTTGATTCCCAACTGGGGATCTCTGGGTGTTTGGAGTAACAGTGACCTTACAATCCCTAGTCATATGACCGACTCTCTTACAGTTTCCACATCTCACAATATACGGTCCTGCATGGTGCAACTTGCACTTGTTGTAGTAGGGAAGAGACCCAACATACCCCTTTTTCTCATTATTCTCGGCCGTGTAAGCTCTTGCCACATTTTGGCCTCCAACATTTTGCCGTTTGAAAATCGGTTGCTGCCCACGAGTGTCTCTCGGGTTGCTCTCCAACCTTCTCTTATTTTTAGCACTTCTAGCATATCCCTTCAGCTTTTGATCCATTAAGTTATTGGCAATGAGAATTACATCTTGAAGTTTAGTTGGTTCAGCAGCGATTACATTCCTTTGAATATTGTCAGGCAAACCTCCAACGAATCTCTCAACTATGTCCTCCTCACTTGGGACCATTCTAGTACAGAACAGTACCAGTTCCTGAAACCTTCTAGTATAAGCAGTCAAGTCATTTCCTTTCACAGATAAGTTCCATAACTCGGTTTCCATCTTATGGATCTCGTTTCTTTGACAGTACACCTCTGTCATCAGCTTCATAAGCTCTACCCAACTCATGGCATAGGCGGCCTCAATCCCAATTGTTCTCTTATGGGAGTTCCACCATGTCAAAAAATAAAAAAAAAAAAGATATCTCTCTAGCAATGCTGATTTGAAACACAGTTTTCCATCTTTATCACTCAACCTTATCAAAGCTACCACACCTTCTGTTTCCTTAAAAAAACTCAATGGTTTGACATATTCCATAGAAGTCTTGGTAAGTACATTCATGAGCAACCGGCCTATCGCCTCTTCCGTTCACATTTTGGTTCTCGTTACCGTTTTCGTTGTCGCCTCTGTTTCCATTTCCAGTACCATTTCCATTACCATCTCCATTACCATTGTTATTTCCGTTCCCGAGTCCAATGGTCCTTGGTTTAACCCTGACGAGCTTCTCTAGAGCTGCTTCTACACTTGGTTGACAATTTTTCCTTCAATTGCGCCGTGGGTCTTCCGGAACGATTGTTATGTTCCATTATTCTACATCACAGACACAACCCATGGTGAGATTTGGAACGAATGCACGATTATTAGATAATGATACCTTAATACAAGCTATGAAATAAGTTATAATTACAAAATGTTTTGCCAGAACGAATAGACAATAATATAATATCAAGAGTGAAGACGACGATAAAATAACAAAATAGGATTTCATATAGATCATAATAAGATTCGGTACATCAATCCCAAAATAGATACATGATTTACGATTATTCCTACTACCAACATCTAGACCTAACCATCAGTCTAATGTACTACATGATCATTGTACAACTAGTCTATGGGCGAAAACCTAAATGTCTCGTAACATACGACTCCAACCTCCTCAGCCTACTCCGAGTATCATCACGATCTCTACAAATCTGACAAAACACCTCATGGAGAAAGTGTCCATTTGCCAACGAATACTATCAACCTGATTCTCACTCTAATAAACAACATGGCTCGGAACCTTGAGGTTCTCCAACCTCAACTATAAATCCCTCTCAGCCTCCTATCTCTGTCTCCACCTAGCTATCAACTGATCGCCTCCAACCGGCTCTAACACTCTCATCTCAACAATCCAATCAAATACGAACCCAGACATGAGAATGTAAAGTCACACACAACATCATCTAAGTCAATCAGCAAATCCTCGAATGACCTAACAATGCCCATCTCTAGTGCCAGAAGAATTAGAAGTAATCCTCTCCATTAGGCGCCTCATCGGCCACTTGGTAATCGACCTGTCGGATCGATACCAACCTCAACTAAGTCTTTGGTACAGGTGTCGGCCTCAACTTCCTGTTATTGTCATCCCTGACATCTCTAGGATCGATCTCTACATGATCTCTAACATCATCCCTATCACCAGTGCCCAACTCCATATCATCCTCAGCCTTTATAGGATCAACCTTGATATCCTCCTCCATGCTAGCTTCGGATGAATATGAATCTCTGAACCTCTTACGAGGTAGTAAAAGATCAGCACGGGTAGAGCTATCGATCCCTAACTAGTGTATAAATAGGCCCAGCAAATGTGAAGATAAATGTAGTGGTCTCTCTGATGAATCTCCCGTTGATGACTCTGATGTAGTAGGTGGATAAAAAGTAGATAATGGAGCAGCACACCAATGACAAAATGCCTTACTACGTCGTGGTGCTCTCACCGAAGGATAACTCAATCTAGGTGATACAACTCTAGTCGAAGATCTCGAATGAGCCTGATCTGGTGCATCTAAACCCGAAGAATGAACTGGTGAAGAACCCGAAGATGAACTAGAAAAAGATGGGCGATGGTCTGAAGAACGATGTGATACACGCCTCCAAGCTAATCTACGAGCTGGTAAAGGTACAACCCTCTTCCTCGTAGTCATACCCGTTAGGATGGGTACGGTAAGGTCGACCTAAAGGAATAGCCTCCCCGGGTCGGATCAGAATAGCTGCTCGTTGACGAGTCTCGGGCGGGGCCATTAATGGATAAAAACAAAAGGGAAATTCAGATGGTGATGATTGACAGTTGTTGCTACACCTGCTCCTCCAAAGAGCAATTGGTAGTAACATAGGGTCCTGCAATGTTGTCCATCAGAAGATCAGAAGCCACAGAGAATCGATGTATAAGAAGGTGAAGTATCTTGGTAATGGGGTAATGTGCTCTGAGAAACTCATCTCAATAGAGTGAATCCAAAATTCAGAATCCGAATAGAGAACCAAGCCACACAATCCAGTGGGTGAAGCGACAAAAGTCATCTCAACCACATGAGCGACAAATGAAATAACAGGAGCAATAGCAGGAGTCTCTGGAGCAGTCACAGAAGGAGAAGGAATAACAGTAGTAATATCACCAAAAAGAATAACCCGAGAGGGCGGTGATCCCATACTCTCATCCGAAGAATCAGAAGAAATAGCAATAACTGAAGCTGCCATTGTCTGCACAAGCAAAAGTTTATATAAATCCCCTTTATATGAAACTATGCAAGGCATAAGGAAATGACGAAATGAATGGCAAGGTAAAATAGGCAAATATATAATAATTCAAGTAATATAAAAATTATATCAATATAATATAAATATATAAATATAATATAATATATATATATATTATATATAAATATATATAGTGTAAGGATAGACAACACATAAGCACATATAAAGGCACATATGATCACGTAATGGTTATAGACCAGACCTAGTATAACTATTTGGTTCTCTATAACCTTGGCTCTGATTACCAATCTGTCACACCCCAGACGGGGCCTGGACGGAATACGTGTCCAAAGCAATAAAGAACGACCACTAATCATGGACGTTTGAAAAAGTTGTACTCGTTGCATAAGAAAATATAAATTAAGTCAACCAATAATATTTTAGTTAAATGTAGCGGAAGCATAACAAAGTTTTGACAATGACAACGAGTAAATAATAGATAAGTCTTAAAATTAGCGAAGTCACATAGCACATAGACTCCATTTAGCATCAAGAATCATCCCTAAAGGGACTAACGAGGTTATGATTAAAGGGTTTTGGGCTTATTGTTGGGCCGGTTATAAGATTTGGACTTTGGGCCTTTTAAAGTCTTCATTAAATATACTAATGGGCTTTCCGGCCCATTAGATGGGTTCAGGTGGGCCCATTAAGTATTCTTCAGTGTCGGCTTCGGTTTTGACCGTTAACTTTTCCAGGTTGACTTTCTTGGACAATGGCTTCGATTTGACTTTGTCTTCTCCATGCTTTTCCATTCCGTGCTTGGTTTTGTCTGTTTTTGCTTGATTTTTCGTCCTTTTCTCGGATATCCATTTCCTGCACAATATAGATGAAAACATATAAATACAATGTATTTTTGGTACGTTTTTGGGCATTTAAGTCCGATTTTAATGGTGAAAGGTATGTGTAATTAAACGCATACCAGTGGTCTATTTGCTACTTAGGCAACATGTAATCAGGAAAATGAAACGTAAAGTAACTGTGTCCATAATTTAAAAACAAGCAATGTTTCTCACCCCAAAAATAGTAAAGTAAAAGTAGTAAAACATGAGGCTATAAACTCACCTTAACTAGATGAGCAATGATAAATCACGCAAGTAAAAGATGATATAGAAATCTAGCCGCGACCTAGAATAATAACGCGTCTCAGAAACACGAAAAGTATGCCAAGAAATGCACAATATGTTCATCACCAAAATACATCCATGTGTGTTTGCTTTAGTTTGATTATCAAATCATGACGCAATAAAATTGTATAGTTTTTCGTTAAGTTTCGGCGTTTTTCCAAAATTACTATTTTTAGAAAGTTTCTATTTTAGGAAAGTTTTTAGTTTCAAGACGTTAATACCGTCCCCTATATTTATTAAGTTTTCATATTTTCAAAACGCTCTAACTAGCCTTAATCGCTCAACTTCTATGTCCGATTGGCTAAATTTTTACCAAACTTAATATTTTTAGTAACTTTATCGTTTTTCCTAAAATATGTTAACCACGTATGCGTTACTATATGATTCACTAGTGTTTAGAAAGTCCAAAAATATCCGAAAGTATTCGAAAACTCATTTTACTATTCACATCAGCACACTATTCATCCGGTTTTGTCGAAAAATGTTTCAAGTTTTATTTGGCTATAACTTGGTCGTTTTAAATCCGATTTTAATGTGCGATATATGAAAACTATTTATTCGAAACAAGCTCTCCAAAAACTACTTTTACGCCTAATGAAAACATTTTTAGGTCGACCAAAACCCCAAAACAAATTCGGATCAGCAAGCACTTTTTGTCAAAAACGCAACTAAAATCCACCCAAACTTCACAATAGTGCCAAATCTAGCCTAATCTCCATTCACAACTAATCCACAACAAAACCATACCTAAGACTAACCTAATCCCTTCATTTCTATTGTTGCAACTCTCATTCAACTCGCATCTCACCAAAAACATAATATTGATCTAGTGAAACAAAGTAGCATCATTATATACAAAATCTTGTTTTATAATCTTTCAAAAATTAAAATACAACATGAGGATGTATGGATCTTTGAACATATAAGAAGAACATAAGTAAATCACAAAAAGGAGGTAGGGTTTGCTTACAAAAATATGATGAACAAGATGAAACATAAGAAATCGTGAAAGAAATGAGTAGATCTTGAAAACCCCAAATAACAACCAAACCCTAATTGTAGATCTTGGAGAAAAACCCTTAAATCAAAGAACCAATACTTGCTAACCCCTTAGGTAACCTTAGAAATGAACTTGGAATAAATGAATCTTCAAAAGTATGGATTGTGTATGTATGTATGTGTGTGCCGTGAGCAAGGAGAGCAAGAGAGGGAGAGAAAACAATTTTTGAGGCTATGAAATGAAGTAAAACCCTAAGTTCTATCACAAGGTATTTATAGGACATGAAGTAGGGTTTAGGGGACTCAAGGCTTGCACACATAATGAAACCAAAGGGCTAAGTGGCCAACATACGCCAAGAGTGTGTGTGTGGCTTGGGTTCAGATGCACACAAGAAAAAAAGGGTTCAAGCTTGAATCACTAACTAACTAGCCATTTGAAATTAAATCAAGATTTCATATTGCATCCTAGTGGAGAAGTGGTCTAAGGCTTGCATGCATAAAGACAAGGGTCTTACATCACTTTGCATGCTTCCAAAAACATCCCTTTCTATGCATGTTATGGTGTTTTTTTTTTTTGAAATTCAAACTAGAGATAAAAGATGCTCTTTGATTTATTTAAGTGTGTGTATGCGTGTGTGAGTAGAGGGGGAGGGATGAACGAAATTTTTGGCTTAAGAACATGAGATGGACGATAACTAAACTTTACACGAAAAGATTTCGGGTTTTCGGTTTCTTAGGTCAAAAACGTGAAAAACTCATTTAAAAAACGTTAAAGCGTAAATATAAATACCAGGGAGTGATCTAAACTACGAAAACACTTTATAAAAGATAATAATATAAATCATATAAATCTAAACTAATCAAAATCCAAAGTCGGAAAAAACCCATGTTCGATGACGTTTTTTCAGATTTTACGCGTGTTAACTTCCCCCGGTAACTGCCGATTCAAACTAACGTATCAAAGTAAAAAATAATGAGTAGAAAAGTTAAAAATTGACCTGAAATTCTCAGGGTGGTGACATTCATCCCCCGTTAAAGAAGCTTTGTCCGTCAAAAGCTTTAAGGACTGACCCCCTTAATAGAGAGTTAACGAAAATAAAGAGGTACTTTTTTCTCAATTTGAATCTCACCTCCCAAGTAAACTCGGGCCCTCGTCTTAAATTCCAATGGATCTTTACGATTGGAATGCGGCTCTGCTTTAGTCGTTTAACTTCTCGATCCATAATTTTAACTGGTTCTTTAATGAAATTAAGCTTTTCATCATTCTAGATCTCATCCAACGGAATAGCTAGTGGTTCGTCTACGAGATACTTCTTCAGATTAGAAACATGAAATGTACTATGAACTCGGCTTAATTGCTCTGGAAGTTCAAGTCGATAAGCAAGCATTCCTACTTTAGCAAGAATCTTGAAAGGTCTAATATAGCGAAGGTTCAGCTTCCCCCGTTTTCCGAAACGTATCACCCCTTTCCATGGCGACACTTTCAACATGACCTTGTCTCTAACCTTAAATTCCAATGGCTTACGTCTCCTATCGGCGTAGCTCTTCTGTCTATCTCGTGCAGCTTGAATACGCTTCTTGATCTGAATGATCTTCTTAGTTGTTTCATGAACAACTTCCAGACCAGTGAACTGAGCGTCTCCAACCTCAGCCCAACAAATAGGCGATCTACATTTTTGGCCGTAGAGAGCTTCAAACGGTGCAACTTTAATACCCGTGTGATAACTGTTATTGTAGGAAAACTCCACCAAAGGTAGGTGTCTATCCCAACCTTTCCCAAAATCAATCACACAAGCACGTAGCATGTCCTCTAAGGTTTGGATGGTTCTCTCACTCTGACCATCAGTCTATGGATGGTAAGCCGTACTCATATCCAATTGAGTACCTGGGTCTTCATTCAGTAATTTCCATAAATGAGATGTAAACTTACTGTCTCGATCAGAAATAATCAACACCGGCACACCATGCCTCAAGACTACTTCCTTCAAGTATTGTCTCGTCAACTTCTCCATTGAGTCGGTTTCCTTCACTGGTAAGAAATGAGCAGACTTTGTGAGTCGGTCAACAATTACCCAAATTGTATCTTGACCATATGTCATCTTTGGCAACTTAGTAACGAAATCCATAGTAATGTTCTCCCACTTCCATACTGGGATCATAGGTTGAACCAACAAACCGGATGGTTTTTGGTATTCGGCCTTGACTTTGGCATAAGTTAAACATTTACTGACGTAGGTGGCAATCTCAGCCTTTATATTTGGCCACCAATACAGTTTCTTTAAATCCTGGTACATCTTGTCCGATCCAGGATGAATTGAATATTTTAACTTATGCGACTCGTGCATAATCAACTCTCTTAAGTCACCAAAACAGGGAATCCAACTTCTCCCATTCAAACATAACGTTCCATCAGTACGTTGCTCTAGCTTCTTAATCATACCACACAGATCTTCGGTTCCAAAATTCTCTTCTTTTCTCGCCTCAGCTTGAACATTTAAAATTTGCACAGGAAGGTTCAGACCAATCGTCAAAACTAAAGCTTGAACTCGTAGTGGATTAATCCGTTCCTTTCGGCTCAAGGCATCCGCCACCACGTTCGCCTTTCTTGGATGATAACGAATCTCGCAGTCGTAGTCGCTCAACAGCTCCAACCATCTACGTTGTCTCATGTTTAACTCTTTCTGATCAAGAATATGTTGCAAACTCTTGTGATCAGTAAACACAACGCATTTCATACCGTACAAATAATGTATTCACATTTTGAGAGCAAACACTACAGCTCCAAGCTCTAAGTCATGTGTAGTGTAATTATTCTCATGAATCTTAAGTTGGCGTGACGCGTAGGCTATGACCTTCTCCCTTTGCATCAAAACTTCACCCAATCCTTTACGAGAAGCATCACAGTAAACCACAAAGTTTTCACTTCCTTCGGGTAAAGCCAAAATCGGTGCACTACACAACTTCTGCTTCAACAGTTAAAATGCAGCTTCTGCCTTTTCACTCCAATCAAACTTTACGTTCTTTTGAGTCATCTTCATCATAGGCTTGGCAATTTTTGAGAAACCTTTGATAAATCGTCGGTAATAGCCAGTAAGACCTAGAAATTAACAAATCTCTGTCAGAGTCTTGGGCGATGCCCAATCCTTGATTGACTCAATATTAGCCGGGTCTACGTGAATGCCTTCACTATCGATCACGTGACCAAGAAATTGTACCTTCGACAGCCAAAAATCGTACTTTGAAAACTTGGCGTACAATTCTTCCTTCTTAAGCAATTCTAGGATTAACTTAAGGTGTTCTGCATGCTCTTCTTTGCTCTTGGAGAAGATCAAGATGTCATTAATAAAAACGATCAGGAATTTATCTAGGTACGGTTTGCACACCCGATTCATCGGATCCATGAATACCGTCGGTGCGTTAGTCAGTCCAAACGGCATCACTTGAAACTCATAGTGACCGTAGCGGGTCCTAAACGCTGTCTTTGGAATGTCTTCCTCTCGAACTCTGAGTTGGTGATAACCAGATCTCAGGTCAATCTTAGAGTAGACTCTTGATCCTTGCAACTGATCAAACAAGTCGTCGATTCTCAGAAGTGGATATCGATTCTTCACAGTAAGCTTATTCAGTTCATGATAATCGATACACATTCGAAAAGATCCATCTTTCTTTTTGACAAACAAGACCGGGGCTCCCCAGGGTGAGGAACTCGGTCTTATAAATCCCTTGTCAGAAAGTTCTTGTAGCTGAGTAGACAATTCTTGCAGTTCTGACGGTGCTAATCTATACGGAGCTCGCGCCACAGGTGCGGCACCAGGGACCAAATCGATTTAAAATTTGACTTGTCGCGTTGGCGGTAATCCAGGTAAGTCTTCTTGAAAAACCTCCGGAAAGTCCCGTACAGTCGGCACGTCCTCAAGTCGCTTCTCCTCCGACTTGTCCTCGATTTCCTTCTTCGTCACTTGTGCCAGAAAAATTGGGCAACCTCTCTTAATATATTTCTGAGTTTTAGTGCACGATATAATGCTCAACTTTGAATTCTCTCCTTTACCATCTCTATCATCTTGAACTATTAAAACTTTTCAACCTTGACTTCTCTCACTTTGCCAACCTCTATCACCTTGACAAAAAAAACTTCACTCGCCATAGGGAACATTCGCTACGATCTTTTCATCATCAATAGACTCACCGCATGACGGTTACGCAGAACCAATCCATGCCCAGGATGACGTCACAATACTACCAATTTCTTACTGGCATTTAGGTTAACATTGAATGGGTGACCTAACAACCATAACGTACAGCCTCTAAGTATGGTATTAGTTTAAGAAATTCTCCCATCAGCTAATTCGACAGCATAGATAACGTCTAAAGTATCGGGGGTTATATCAAGCAAAGTACTAAAAGTAGTCGACACAAAACTTCGATCGGCGCCCAAATCAAATAATACAAATGCATAATGCGTTGTTTGAGAAGATATACGTACATATGACCGACATTTAAATCGGGCGTTTGCGTCTCTCCTCCCTGCACATATGCTTTTCTTCTTGCTTCTCCAATCCGCTATTCTAGTTTCCAGCCTTGTTTCACGTTTGATCTTTCTGCTATTAGCGGCAATTCACTCTTGTTGTGTCCTGCCTTGACCATCAAAATAGGTTAAAACCTCTGATCCCTAACTTGACCACTATGAGGAGTTAGTAGTGGTTAGTTTGTGGTCCTACTATTCTATGGGTCATATGCCCACGTTCCTTGTTGTGTCTCTTCCACTATATCTCACTGTGCTTGGCCTCTTCATTGTGAAGCTTACACTTTGTTGCCAGCAGTTGGCTGGCAACAGTATTTTTTACGGTTTGTCTCTCATTGTTGGCCAGCGGTGTTGGCTCTTGCTACAATTCTGACAGCTATCATTTGGCCTTGTGTTTGTTTGGACTGCTCTATCCTAGGTTGTCTCTCTAATTTGGGGTATACTCCTTCAAAAAAATACCCTTTTTTTGTTTTTTAGCATTTTTTTACCACAGAATGTACTTTCAACTTTTAGTCCATTAAGTTGTAAGCAATCTGATCATCATCTTGGATGTCTCGTACGGCTTCTCAACAATCACATTCCATAGGAGGTTATCGGTGAGTCCTCCAATGATATTTTTAACCGAATCCTCTCTCGGGTGACCGGTTTCTTGGTGCACATCATAGTCCACTCATTGAAATAATCTAAGTTAGCAGCCAAATCATTGTTTTCCACAGGTCAGGTTCCACTAGTTCAGATTCTATTCTTTTGAATTTCATTTCTTGGGCTAAGAACACTTCTGCCATCTAACTTCATGAGCTCTCTCCATAAATGACAATTGCTAGCATCAGTTCCAATAGGTCCTCTTGATGTGAGTTCCACAAGTTAGTGCACTGTTCTAATAGTGTGCAAATAGCATACTTGATTGGTATTTATCTGGACAATTGCTGATTATGGATATCTGTTTCCAATCTCTCAAAACCCACCTTATCAACCGAAACTCCTTCCATTCCTTAATGTTGAGTGGTTGACACTTCATGAAGTCTTCGGTATGTAGACTCATCGTATGCAAAAGACTATGCAATCCTCTATTATTCTCATTTGGATTTCCATTTCCACCATTTCCATCTCCACCATTTCATCTCTCCATTTCTCATACCCTCCAACTCATTGCCATTATCCGTCGTCGCTTGTCGTTTTGGCTTTGACTTTTCACCTCGAGAGCATTTGCAGCACGGGTTACTTCATAAGCAGCCAGCGCTTCCTTTACTCGTCGGTTAACGAGTTCTTCGATTGCCTCCGGGGTCATACCAGAACGAGTGATAGTCATGTTCTACAACACAAGACATAGCACACGGTGAGATATGATACGAGATATAGCCACTATAAATGGTAAATAAAGTTTATATAGGAAAATACAATAGAACATGTTTTGCCAAAACAAGTAAATAACAATAAAGATGAATACGCGAGAGAATCAAAACAAGCTTTTCATATCATGTATAAAAGCATCAGTCGGTTACATTCAACCCATAATGGGGAACTTGATTTACGCTAAAACTACTAACAACTGGTTCTACTATTAGCCCAAGGTCCATACACAACATCATGGGCGAAAACCTAAATGCCTCACAGCGAATGTCTCCAATCTCCTAAATCGCATCTTGTCATAGTAGCGGAACCTACGGATCTGCCTAAGCTCACTCTTTATAAAGCTCACGCATCGCCGAAACCTATCGGCTCTCGCTCTCTCCATCATCATGGTTCCTTGAAGTCTCACGTTGCTCCTCTCTAAGGATGCAACCTGCTAAACTAAGCTAGCTCTCTCTCCATCAGCAATCAAACTCCTCGACTCTAACTCTCTCTGTCCTGTCTCAATGTCCTCTATCCTCTGAAGAGGTATCTCTGTAACATGATCATAAATATCCTGCAAACCCTCCTCAACCTGCTCTAAACGCTCTACAGCATCGGGCATAAGCATAGCATCAGGGATATGAATCCCAGCAACCATATCCACTCCAACCTCCATAGTATCTCTATCACTGGACTCGACCTCGTCCTCAACCTCGTCCTCTACATCAACCCTAACATCGACCTCCATATCAATACCTGCATCAATCCTAGCCTCAACATCCTTATCTACTGCAACCTCAACAGCCGTAACATCAGCCTCAATGTCCTCTAACATATCCATATCAATGTCATCCTTAACACTATCCTCTGGTGAAATAGAATACCTAAACCTCTTATGAGGTGGAAGAAGATTAGCATGGGAAGGAACTAAAGCTCTCGTAACATGGATAGGTGAAGTCATGGTAGCAGCAGGGGACCTACATCTCTTGTGAGATGGTCTATCAGATGACTCAGAAAAAGAATCCCCAGCTGACGACTGGGATGTTGTTAGTGGATACATGGTAGATAATGGGGCGGACCTCCAACGGAGATAGGCCTCGCTACACCGTGGAGTCCTAGCAAGTGATGGATGAACAAATCTCAGTGGTGTAGATGAATCACCATCAGTGGTGTCTGGTGGTGTATGTCTGGATTAGGAATGACCCGAAATAGAATGCCCAAATGATGAATGATCTAAAGATTAATGACTCGATGATGATCCGGAAGTAAAATGATCCAAGTGATGTGATGTGTACCTCAATGCTAAACGATGAGAAGGTAAGGGTCTAACTGACTTCCTCACAGTCAATGTCCCACATGGCCAACCAAGATAAGTACGGTAAATTCGACCAATAGGAATGTCCTCCTAAGGTCAGATAAGAATAACTCATCATCGATGAATCCCGGGTGGGGCAACAACAAGTGCAAGTGGAAACTCATATGATGGTGCAACAATAGCAGATGGTGCGGGTAAAATGGGAGCAGTAGGGATCTCTAGAATAGAAGTAGTAGGTGATACATGCCTCTCAGGTATCTCAGTATCTGACTCTGAATCATCTAAACACAGAAAAGGTAAAACCATAGGTGCTACATATACGGGAGGTGGTAACTCTCCGATGGATCAGCCTCTAATGATGAATGAGTATCAAGATCGAGCACCCCGACAGGTAAGGCAACTACAGCCGCCCCTACCTCCGGTGCAATCAAGACCTTAATAGAAATAGAATCGATAAGGATAACTCATGGAAAAGAGGATCCCACACTCTCGACTAATACGTCCGAAGAAATAAAAATAACCAGAGCTGCCATAACCTGCACAAGCAAGAGTTTATAAAAAGCCCCTTTATATCAAACCATGCCAATGCATGCAATGCAGGCTAAATGTAGATGTAACGTATAGTCATGGAAAAATTATACGTAATATAATTATGGAAGTGTGTTATAATTAATACTCGTATACTTATCGATAGTACTTATATATGTAAACAAGTAAACCCGTAGGATCACATATTGGTTATAGACCAGACCTAAATATACTACCTGGTTCTCTATAACCTTGGCTCTGGATACCAATCTGTCACACCCCCAAACGGGGTCAGGACGGAAACACGTGTCTGGGGGCGTGACGTCATAATATACATCACACAAGATACAAAGAACGACCTCTAAGGGTACGTTTGAAAATCCAACATTGTTGCATTAATTTAAAATAGTTAAGGTTTTACATAAGTTCAAAGATAATATGCGAAAGCGAACAAAATGTTTTAAAGTTTGACAACGATGTTAACATAGATAATAATTCTTGAAAACCGGTCTAATGCAAGGCAACACCATAGAGCAAGTAAGACATCCACAGCTAAGCACCTGAGAAAAACATGCTAAAACGTCAACATAAAGTTGGTGAATTCATAGGTTTGAATTTAGTATTAAAAGTGGACCATAAGTTCGCAGTACGCATGTGACAGTTATAACAGATGCAACTCCACATAAAAAGTATTTACTGTTGCGCTAAGCTTATGACACTGAAGCTCAATTAAAAGGAAGCATATTATATGCAAAACAATAATTAATTGCCCTAAAGGTATCTGACCAAGATCACCTAGTGAAATCCGACATGGTATATATCCCTTTATCGGGAGCCCCGTCGGTAGTGAGCGCTAATCACCCGGATAGGGATAATTAGTCTCAATAGATCTATTTACAATATTCGCGCTTACTTAACTAGTCCATCGGTTAAGCAATTGACGGTTCATGATAGTTTGGCCATTACTGGTTTATTCGCTACTTAGGCAACATGTAATCAGGAAAAGGTAACGTAAAGTAACTGTGTCCATAGTTTAAAAACAAGAAATGTTTCTCACCTCAAAGTAGTAAAGTAAAAGTAGTAAAACGTGGGGCTATGAACTCACCTTAGCAAGATGAGCAAATGATAAATCATGCAAGTAAAAGATGATATAGAAATCTAGCTGTGACCTAGAATAATAACGCTTCTTAGAAACATGAAAAGTATGCCAAGAATTGTACAATATGTTCATCACCAAAAGACATCCATGTGTGTTTTTGTGCTTTGACTTTAATTAACAAAACGTGACTAAATAAAATTATAGAGTTTGTCGTTAAGTTTCGGCGTTTAACCAAAAAATACTATTTTTAGTAAGTTTCTAATTTAGGAAAGTTTTTAGTTTCGGGACGTTAATACCGTCCCCTATATTTGCTTAATCCATATTTCCTTAAGTGCACTAGAGAAATCTAAACGTTTAACTTCCATGTCCATCTTGCTAAAATTCACCAAACTTACTATTTTTAATAACCTTAACGCTTTTCCTAAAATATGTTAACGACGTCTTTAAATGATACTAATCAATATTTATGTGTTACTATATGTTTCGCTAGTGTTTTAAAAGCTCAAAATATCTCTAAAGTGTCCGAAAACCCATTTTACTAATCACAATAGCAACTATTCATTTGTTTTTGCCGAAAAATGTTTCAAGTTTCATTTGGCTATAACTTGGCCGTTTTAAGTCCAATTTTTGTGTGCGATATATGAAAAACTATCTATTCGAAACGCGCTCTCTAAAAACTAGTTTTACGCCTAATGAAAACATTCCTAAGTCGCTCAAAACCTCAAAACCATTTTGGATCAGCAACTACCTTTTTCACAAACGCTTCCAAAAATCACACCAAACTTCACAATAGTGCCTAGTCTAGCCTAATCTCCATTCACAACTAATCCACAACAAAACCACACCTAAACTAACCTAATTCCTTCATTTCTATTGTTGTAACTCTCATCCAACTCTCATCTTACCAAGGGCATAATATTTAACTAGTGAAACAAAGTAACATCATTATTTATAAAATTTTGTTTTATAATCTTTCAAAAATTAAAACACAACATATGGATGTATGAATCTTGAACATTTATGAAAAAAAAACATAAGTAAACCACAAGAAAAGATCAAGACACTTATAATAGCGAAGAATAAGTAGAGAAATCATAAGATCTAAACCCTAAAATACTAGATCTTTAAAACCCAACAACACTCTTGAAAGACCTTTGAAATCAAAGAACCAATACTTTAAACCACCTTAGATGTTCTTATAAATGAACCTTGTGTACTTGGATTATGCAAGAAATCAAAGATAATGGAAACCCTAAAAGGGGTGTGTGTGTCGTGAGCTTCAAGGGGGGAGGAGGGAAAGAAAATGTTTGTTGGTGACTTTGGAAATGATATGAAACCCTAAGTTATGATATGTGATGGTATTTATAGGAAAAAATAAGGTTAAGGGTATGTATTATAGTGTACATGTGACCAACACACACCAAAGGTGTGTGTGTGTGTGTGTTCGGCCGAAACTAGGCCAAGAGAGGGAGCCAAAACATTTTTGTTAACCATGGTCCAAGTCTTATGTTATGATTTTGAATTTTCAAGTCAAAGGGAGAACATGTGACCCAGGGATCAATGCTTATTTTCTAACATATGGTTTTGTGTAGGAGAATGGCATTCTCATGTGTCCTTTTCATGCACACATGCATAGGATTTTCAAAAAGATGCTCTTGTATTTAATTTCAAGACTTATGGTTGCATTTGGTTTGGTTTAGGCGTCTAATTTTACTAGAGGGGGAGGGGTTGAATGAAATTTTTGGCTTATGATCATGAGATGGACGATAACTAAAGTTTACATGAAAAGATTTCGGGTTTCCGAGGTTCCGTTAGGTCAAAAATGCAAAAAACGTAATTTAAACGTTAAAGCATAATAATAAATACCAGGAGTGATTGTAAACTATAAAACACTTAGAAAAGATAAAATAACTCATATAATATCTAAACTAATCAAAATCCGAAGTCGAAACGCGTCCGATGATGTTTTTCAGATTTACGCGGGTTAACTTTCCGGTAAATCGCCAGATTCAAACGTAACGTTTAAAAGTCAAAAATAATTATTGGAAAAGTTTAAAATATTAACCTGAAATTTTCGGGGTGTGACATGGAATGTCATTAATGATTTTGTTCTTGATGATCCGGACGTTTGTCAAGGTATGATTGATCAACTTGCTCCTCCCGGGTTCTTTTCTCAGCTCCGGGGTATGGATTATGAACAACTGCTTACGGAGTTTAATGTTGGGACCGCCCACCAGGTGTGTTTTAGTGCTGAGATTAGAATGCGGTTAGAGCATGAACTAAGAGGTAGGCTGAGGTTTGAGGGAAAATGTGCTATGCAAGCCAATTGGTTGAAGGAGAGGGATGCGGAGATAGCCAGTTTGAAGGCTCAGTTATCCTTGAAAGAAGCTGCGGCCGCGGAGGCAATTCATTTTTGTGGTCAAGTTTCCATGGTTGAGGGTGCGGAGGCTGCTCGGGCGAGTGAGCTGAATGGTTTAAAGGAGCGGAATGTAGCTCTTGAGGAACAGGTCGCGGCTCTGGAGTCCGCGGCCGTTAGCAAAGATGCTGAGCTTGCATCTTCCAATGCTCAAGTTGCTAAAGTGACTCAAGATCTATCCATCTTACAACTTTCTTGTGACGAATTGAGTGTCAAGGCTTTTTCCCTTGATTTTGAGAATGACAAACTTATTGATCATGTACTTATACCTGAATCTTATGTCTTTGAACTTTGTCATATTTTTTAATTATGGAATAATAATTTTAACTTTGTAGGTGTCTGCACTGGAGACCACATGCTCTAGCCTCCGTGATGAAGTGATGGGGTATAAGCTTTTTAAGAAGCAGGTTGAGGCGATGCAAGATGAACAGGTTAAAGCCCTTGGTGATCGTGTTGCGACTATAGACTCTGATCTTATGGAGATGGCTCTTCACATGGATGAAGAATTTTACCCTCGTTACTTGACAACCATAGCCGGACGGAGGTGGATTCTCAGCCGCGGCCTTAAACTTGCAATTATGAAGTGCCTGCAGTCACCTGAATACATGGCCGCTCTGGGCGGGGTCATAGGCCGTGCAATTGACAAGGGTATGCAAGATGGACTGGCGGCTGGTATTGACCATGGGAAGGCCAGACTAGGTCTTATTGATGTTTCCGCTTACAATCTTTTTGCGAAAGCCGATTATGTTACTGCCATCAATGCTCTCCGTGCCGTGGACTTTCCCCTTCTCGCTTGACTGTAGTCTTTAAAAGATGCAAGTATGGTTGATATTATGGATCTTCTTCGTTTGGAAGGTCTTGCTGCTGAGACTCCGGAAGCTAGCCAACTGCAACCCTCACCTGAAAAACTTATGATTCCTATTCACCGGTTAGAGGACCAAGTAGTCATTAGGGAAAGCTCCCTGCCCTTTTCTTTGGATGTAGCTCATACTCGTGTTCAGAGGATTATAGGGATGCTAAGGCTCGCCGCTTGTCCTTTACGGATGCTATGGTCCCATTAATTGAGCCTCTGTCTGCTAAGAGCTTGATTGGTAAAGCAAGTGCTTCTGGGATTCTGGTAATGGCTATGGCTACTGCTTTATCAACCACTTTTATCCAAACCAACATCGTCCCTTCGATACCATCCACTAAGGTTCCTCCTTCCCCAACAGTTGTGTTTGAGCAGGAGGAACTGGACACTTCGTCGGAGCATACTTCAGCTCCGTAGACTTGTATTTTTTGTTGTATGTTATAACTTTTACCGCGGTCTTGTATGGCCTTTTTGTTGCGGTCACTTGTACTTAACAATTTGTATTATGCTTTTGTTCAACCGTTATATAGTACTTAACAGTTTTTTGTTGTGTTGCTACCTTTTAATACCGCGATTATACGTTTGCAGTGATAGTCTTGAATATTTGTAGGTTATTCTCCCGGTACTAGGCTTGCAAACCTCTTATGTACATGAGTTAATTGTTAGGCTGCTCATCCTTGTATTATGCGGAATAATAACTTATGTTTATGGGGTCATGCCCCCTTTGTGTGCTCGTCTTACCAATCACATAACATAAAAATAATTTTGGAAAGTAAAAGAAAAAATAAAGTTTTAAAAAAACTTGTAAAGGTAGCTAGGCTTCACATTTCATTCATTAATTTAAATAAAATACATTACAC
Organism: Tanacetum coccineum; assembly: GCA_026074375.1. Lineage (NCBI taxonomy): Eukaryota > Viridiplantae > Streptophyta > Magnoliopsida > Asterales > Asteraceae > Tanacetum > Tanacetum coccineum. The sequence goes on from BQNB010101861.1 coordinate 22,891, forward strand.
GATGGAAAAAAGAAAGTCAAATGATGCCCCTTCCGCTGCAAAGCTTGCATGGGAAGGGTGCTTACATTTCATGGATGTAACATCTCTTAAGGTTGCGAACGTTCCAAGTTCGCGAAAGGAGCTTTCCATTTTGGTCCCTGAGCTTGTACGCTCCGTTGCCTAGTGCTTTCGTTACTTCATATGGTCCTTCCCACAAAGGGCTAAGTTTTCCACTCTCTTTTGCATAGCTGGCCTCATTGCTCCTGTACACGAGATCTCTAGGTTTGAAGCTTGTGTTGCGGACCTTTGAGTTGTAATATTTTTCCATTTTTTCCTTGCTCTTTGCTTCACGGATTGCCATTTCCGCTCTTCTTTCTTCCAAAAGGTCAAGGTTGATTTCCAAGGCTTCATCATTTTGCACCATGTCTACTTCCGTTGTCCTCGTGGTAGGCATGCTAATTTCAGTTGGAATTACCGCTTCTGTTCTGTACATGAGTAAGAACAGCGTATCTCCATTGCTTGATTTGATCATGGTGCGGTGTGCCTATAAGACACGTGGGAGTGAGAACGGCGTATCTCCATTGCTTGATAAATCCATTGCTTAATTTATCGATGTATGCTTGTTTATGTTTATCAATATACTTGTTTACGTGCTTTTGCATGCGCCTTATCATTCAACTGGATCTAGTGATACAGACCAAGTAATCTAGATGCTGGGATAACTCTCCATATAGTGATTTATACATCTAGAATCATAGGATTACAAGTATTGTCCTTCTAAAATTGTGCTAAGGATACGCTTCTGGCTTAACTAGTTAACGGAAATTGCCTTTGGTTTATTGAACATGTTGACTAGTAGGTGAATCTAGATAATTCAACAAATAATGTTCTGATTCCATTGGATAATTGGACAAGTGGACTATTAGAGTATAAATTGCCATTAAGCACTAAGTGGGTAAAGTCTCTATGAGCTAGGGTTTAACAAGATCACCATTGTCTTAATCCCTAAGATAGATTATAATCACCAAATAAGGATGCTTTATGCGGATGCTTTAATTACATAATTAATGTGTCTAGGTCTTAGGATGAAGTCCCGCCTAAGTCTAATAATGATATGCCTCTTCGAGATAAGTAATCATCGCACTGAATAAACAAACCAACTTCTAATCGGATTAATAATGGTTAATACAGTTTTCTATTATAAGACTTGACCGCTCTTTTATCTTCTGTTAATTTTCTTGCGTGGGTTAAAGTGTCTTGAATTGATTGTAGTCACCACCAAACCCGTGCCAGTCTCTCAGGCTGAAACCCCCTTTTACATGTTAGAATTAAGAGTAGAACTAACATAGGATTAGCATAGGTTTGACTAGATTAGAATTAACTTAGATTAGATAACAAAAATATCATGGTTCTAAAAGGCGCGCAAAGGCCACGCAAAGGCGCGAGGCGTGACCTCCACGCCACGCAATAGGCCAAGGCTTGGGCTTAAGGCTTGACGTGAGATGAGGAGTG
>BQNB010101862.1:0-20639 GCA_026074375.1 Tanacetum coccineum
ACGACCTCAGATCTATTGAAACTGAATTCCTAGCTATAGTCTTTAATGACGCGTTAACATCTGAAGTAACGCTCTCCTGTGAACCCATGGTAAGTCCTCTCAACGACCATAAAATTGACTTTAGAACATCGTTTGACGAATCTGACGATGAAGATTACACGGTAATTTATGACGAAAATTCATTTTCCTACAAAATAATTTCTGTCAACAATTTGAAAACGAATTCTGAAAATGATAATGATAAAGTCAATATGCCTTTGTTTCTGACACCCGAGCCTAAGGTCAGTTATTCCAATGATTTAGACTTCTTTAAAAAATTTGAGAATGAATTTCCAGCCATTGTATACAATGATGCTCTAACGTCCAAATCGGATTTTTTTTACTGAACCCACTTTAAGTCCTCGACATATCAATGAATTTAATTTGAATGATGAAACATCATTTTCTGAATGTGATGAAGAGGAACAAAATGTTTTATACTTTAATGATTTATTTCCTTTTAACGTAATTTATCCCGATGATCTAAAATCGGATACGAACAATGCTAATGATGAAATTAATATTGAGAAACCTTTAGGGATATGTCTGTCATACCATTACCTAATGTAATAAACATTGATAAACAAAGGTCAAATAAGCTTTTGGAAACATGTCATGATAGATTTTCAAAGCTAAAATTTTTGTCAAGAAATTAAATGTTAATATCATGACTTGGAATCATCTTAACGAAGGGATGTCATTCATTTTCCTAATAAAGAATTTGTATGTGATGTTTGGCATCCCGTTCGACCCCAATTTTTTTTATAAGGATGAGATTAAATTGGGGCAAGTCTAACTTAAAGACTTTTTTGTAAACAAAAATGCTTCCCGGCAGACAACCCGGTTGTTTTTAAATTTTTTTGTCGCATTTAATTGTTTGAATTTTATTTAACTATTGAGTCTGTCTTCCCAGACATGACATACGGCGTATCGAACCCCTTAGGATATGGCGTATGCATGTCTGGACATTATCAATATTTAAATTCCAGTATTTAATTTCCAGTATTTAATTGTTTTCACAGGTTTACATACGGCGTATCCTAGGGTTTGGGATACGGCGTATTGTAACCTGTACAGTTGTGTGTTTAATTGTTTGCTTGTATTGTAGGATAGCGGAAGTACAGATTGCACGAACGTCTTCTAATTTTCATGCAGGACCTTGCTGCAAACGAATTCGACTTAATGGTATATTTTGAAAATGTCACGTGTTGAACTCACACGGGCATTCGAAAGCCCTCATCAACACACCTCTTGCTCAAACACTCAAAATGGAGAACCATCTGGAGCAAACTATTAGGGGAGTTTCCTCGTTCTAATTCTATTTCCCTTATTATTTAATTGTTTTATCTATATAACGAGGACGTTGAATAATTTAAGTAGGGGGGGATGGAGAATTAGAACGTACTTGTCTTTATTTTCACAAATAAAATGCTAACATGCTTCCAAATGGATCAAATTTAAAAAAAAATTAGCATGCTTTTTTGTGAACAAATCTCTAATAACATTACCTAGGCAACTATAACCCATTAATGTCTATTTATGCGAAATTAAGCGTATACTAGCTGGCAGAGATCATCTGGCGCAACGGCTCATAGAATTTGTCTCGCCTATACGACTCTAAATTTAGCGAAAGCTCCGTGTCCACACAGGCAAGAGGATTATAGTCCAGCACAAGCCTTTAAGACTCAAGAACTCATATGGGTCATCCTGGCAGCATCACCAATCCGATAAGTTGGACTTTATAGTATCAACACTCTGGTAAATTGCTACTAGAGAGCGCAAAGATTCATCTGACCGGGAAATGACAGTCACTTGGCACGGCTATTCAGATGGTAGCGTGGTCTTGTGTAAATGGGCAAAGAGCAGCCAGTTCGAGAGCGCCCTCCGTTGTGCAAGGACTTTCATCGAGATACTATGGCTAGTTCATGATGCAGTAGTACTACAGTCGTTAACTGGATGAAATGTCTCGGATTAACCAAAAACCTACATGTTGTAAAAATTACCTAACTACGTAATTAGGCCGCTTTCGGTAGTTAGCCGCGATTTGAAGTAAGATTGGCCCCCGTGATAACAGTGGACCTTTCAGTAATCGTGATCATAAACTCTCGATAGTGCCTAGCTCCGCGTACAGACCGTAAGAAGTTACTACAGGAATAACACCTCCGCTAGAGCTTAGATTTCATTAGGCTGCTGAGGTCCATTCTCCTTGATGCTTCAGTTGGTTGCCTCACCGATACTGATTGTCCCAAAAATTTTAGTTCGCATAGTTTATTAAGGAAGAGGGGCAAGGTAGACAGGACCGTCTGTCAACATCGTTAAGTAGTTCGATACACTCTAAGCGATTACCTGTGGTAATAAATCGGGAATTTAGAGTCCAGCAGAACTTAATTATCCTTATCATTAATCCATTTGTTGACTCAAGTAAAGACTTAATCGGAGGACCTGATCACATGATTGATAGTCCTCGATTCATGAATATGTAACGTCACTGTGAAGTTCTCTGAGTTGTGACTGACTGACGGTCTAGTTGTACCAAGTCTAGTTCTAGTGACGCCATGCTCAATCCTGGGGATCCTTAGCTAAAGGTTATGACTCTGTGCTGCTGCGAGTTCGCAACCAGCTTCGTCCTGTCCACTTGTATGCAACGGTGAACCTGACATCGGTAACGACGGTTAGTTCGCGTTGACTACAGTAACTCTATCAAAGGTGTTACCCCCCCCCCCCCCCCCCCCCCCCCCCCCACCCCCCCCCCCCCCCCCCCCGTTATTCACTTTGCGATTGCATAGCAGAACGGCCACTTGAACTTTGATGGTCGATCACATTCCTGAGTTATACTTTCGACATCTTTGCAGCCATCCGTATATAAACCACATCATCTATAAGAGATACCTTTTGCTACTGCAGGAAAGCGAAATAATGACCTACGAGTTCGCACGACGTTCATCCATCGGTCCTCGAAGGTTATGCACCTGAAAGCAGTGTGCAAGCTCTATCGTCACTAGACAGGTATCTAAGTGAGGCAATAATTACTTGAAACGGACAAATGTATTCTCTAGGATTATCAAAGTAAGTCAAGACTCCCACAGAGAGCATTGATGAAGCGCCAAGTTGTCAAGCATGACCCGTCGTGTCGGGTCGTTATGCGCTTTCACTGAGTTTTCCAGACCTTTCGGTCGATGATACGTAGTGGCACTGAAGACAAGACCTATCCGGGGATTCGAGAAGATTAGGTCAGTATTCGAGTCATATATATGGCGCTTGTTTCTGACTCACCACTGCGTGATGCCTGTGTACCGTATCAAAAACAGGTATTCAATGCGTTACGAACTCTGTGTCTGCACTAGTCGCGTGCCTAGGGTAATAACGTTAGTATTCCAGAATAGCATGGACTGATTTAACCATCTCCGTAATAACTTGAGGCATATTTCTAAGCTTAGGGTTTAGAAGTAATCAGATTTCTTGTCAGCACTCTACGGCGTATGAAAAGTTTAGGATGGTGACTTGCGACAGAGGAGATTATTTATCCCACTGTAGATCGTAGGGGAATCAGCGGTTTATTCCCAATTAAAGTATACACATCAGTGAAGTGCCCGGCACGCTCGGATTTAGAGACTAAATCTTATTTGTGAGCGTTAGCCATTCGCTATACTTTATGCATCGGGAATTGGCATCGTACGGTAATTAATTGTATTGATAGTCCGCAAGTTCTTTGATTCTAAGGATACGGTAGCATAAGGCACGGGCCAGCGCCGGGAACGACTATTGCCGTTATTGCCATTGGTATTGTGCCCCCATATCGGGCTTATTCAGTACATGTTATTTGTGCGCTCGAAATCTCCCAAATCTATTTGTTTTGTGATTTTTATTTAACAACCATTCACTTCCCTTTCCTGATAACTAACTGATAATTGTTAAGTCGGGACTGCGACTGAATAAATTAAAATTACACGCCGTCAGTCTCTCACCTGCTGCGTGCATCAGGAAGCAATCAATAATTCTCGCGCCATACGAAAGTTAAGAAGCCAACAAATCAACTGTGGTGAGAGTTACGCCCCGTTATATTTTGCCGTCTCCAAAAAGAAAATTTGTATCGGATCTATCCCATCGAATCGATGCTTGCTATAACAAAATGCATGCGTCCGGCCATGTCAACATATAGATGATGCAGGAAAGGACCTATAATCAGGTGATTCTCATGGGCGCGAACTGCCCAGATACGGAGTAAACCTAAGGAGGGGCCAGTTAGATTCCCCGATATATCCATGCGCACATCAATACCTATGAAACCCTAAGAGTCTCGGAATAGGTTACAATGTGAGATTGTTAAAGGGAGTTACAAGTATATTCTTCATGCCTCTTGCTCGTTATCTGGTAGTGACATGAGCCATTCGGTAAGGCAATCTATTTCAAAGTCAGGACTCGCGACTCTCTTATTGACTGGTAGAGAAAGGTCCACGAACTCATATAGACAAACACCCTCTTGTATATGGCGCGCCTTCTTGTTAAAATGTTAAACGACCTTTGAAAGAAAAGGTCAGATAGTCTACTTGTGATTAAACAAGGGTCCAAATATTAAGTGATACTTAAGGTCTAAGGTACTTCTTCGACGTGAGTGCTGAAAATACCGTGTTTCAGTCTTTGCAACAAATCAAACTGATAATAGTGTTGGTTGCTTGCACTCCAGGAGTATGGTTCATCTCTAGAAGGCACTCTATTTGACGAGGAAGTGACTTTATTTGAATAGTTTCAAGATCTTTATAGTTGGTCAAACACTTAGAACGCATACAAAGTGAAACAAGTTTGCTTATTCAAAGAGAATAAAAGTCAGGGCTATAACGGAGAATTCCCTATTCTCGAACACACATGATCACCTCCTAGACCTGGTGAAGTCTCAAAGATACAGGGCACTAACGAGTGACCGCCCTTGGGATAGGACCAAATTCATATCGTACTAAGTTACGGTTTGAATATGCTTAAGGTAAATTAGTGTTGAACACGTCAGCACAATGCACTTGAGAACATAACACGTGGATTTCCACACCCCATACACTGTCAGACCCCTACTGTTGGGCCGCTCTAGGTTGTTGCTAATTCATAACTTTATCTGAGCGCTTATAGGATTTCAAGTGCAGTGAAGGACTTACAATATCGATTATATATTGGCGGTTAAGGATCCCGGTATCCACAACAACGAGCATTAGCAATAGCTCTATCTCTCGTTTTGAATGCCCTACAGTTTTTTAAGCATGTTTACGTACCAAGTGCCCCCTATCACGAATTGGACGTTATTATTAAATAAGACCGTTAAGATAGAAATGTAGATCATTATGGGTCATACGGTAACTAGTCGCTCGATAATCGATCGATTCCAGTCTAAACTGAAGCAGCACCATTACTAGCTACCCTAACTTGAGTCGACCAACCTGTCGAGGTGTGGTCTCAACATGCCGTCAAGATTCCGTCCTTTCAAAATTCAAACAGTACATACTACTGCGGCTGCACCCAAGAACACTTGGCTCTCTTACATCGGAACCCGCAGGTAACAGCAGGACCCATATTACGCTAGGAAGCAGAAGTTGCCTGCGGAGTCACTGTCTCTACACATCGTCCGCTGGACAACGATCCATCTCGAACTCATATAGAACTTATATACGCCCCCCGACTAGGTAAACTAGGCTTTGACAGCGGATGCGCGAGTCATACACAGGGACAGAGCGAAGGATAACCCCGACCATCGCTAACACAAGCTACCCTATCAATGTGTGGCATTATTAACACCTCGCCTAATAGGAAATAAAAGCTCAGTTATCAACATGCTGTTAGCGGATGTACATACATAGTTCTTGCCGTGCCTTACATTAAAGTAGATTAACGCCGAGCTTGGCTTCGTTACGCCACGTGAGAGACAGGCAATCACTACTATAGCTGCCTAGGGCATGGCAAGTACACGCTCGACTCTACCCCATGCCGAAAGCACCCTATATGGGTTCAACTGACCCTAAACTGTGTGCCAGTTACTGAATACCGGCTTCTTATGTTCTTGTAGTTGCCCGGCGATACCCCCCCCCCCCCCCCCCCCCCCCCCCCCCCCCCCCCCCCCCCCCCCCCCCCCCCCCCCCGTCATTAATGACAAAGGCGTTAAGGCATTTCTCCCATCAACTTGATCAAAATGCAGATCCATTGGGACCCGATGAACCGTGCGATCGAAGATGAGATTGTTCGAGGACATACAGAATCAACGTCGGCGGATGGTCCATGGGGTAACTCTCTAGCAGCATACGGACGTGCTTGCCTATACGCCGAGATGCGACCCGATGGTACCTGATAGGCGTGTCGCGAGGTCAGCGAGTAAAATCCGCATGAGCCTATTGGTGGAGGACGTATATATAAATCAGGACGTAGCATAGTAAGACGGTACCTCCTGGCACGTGAGAGATTTCATTTTGGTAGTTGTTGTTTTTGTTTTCAATCTTTCAGCTTGTTATTTTCTTTCAATTTTAAGCTTTTTTTCATGTATTTTGTGATTCAGCTTTAATCTCTTGTACTCTCTTCCTTTAAGCTTGTACTTCTTCAATTAAGTATAACAATTTAGTTTCCAAGTCTTATTGTCTTTTGATTTCAATTTTAAGTCGAATTTACTCAATAAGCTCACATTAAGCTAATTCGAGCTTATTACTGTTCATAAGCTCAATTTCAGTCAAACTTTGTTCTTAAGCAAGTCATTTACTATTCTAGTTCAATTTACATGAAATCATGATTACTTGAGGTGTTTTTGAGTTTACTTTGAAGCTACAAGAAGAAATAAGCTGTTATAGCTTATTGAGTTTGATGCTTAAGGTTTAGAGGCCTTCAAGGTGCCATTAGGGTTTGGATTTTTTAAGCCACTCCTCTACAAGAGTGGCTTAAGTGCTGAGACTCCAAAATTCTCAGGTTACATTTCTCATATTTCAATTTAGTTTAATTTTAGCTTTATCAATTGCTTATTTCTATTCAATATTGTTTCATTCTCTTCAAATATGTTTGATTAGGCTTAATCTCTAGCTGTTTTCAGTTTTCATTAGATTAAATTTGTGTAAGCTTAGTTTCTCTTTTAAAAACTATCATTGTTAGTAGTATACGCTGTTAGAGTAAGTAGCTTATTTTTCTTAATAAGCTATAGATTTTATAGCTCACATTAGCTTTATTAGGTTATTCTAAGTAAAAGTGGATAAAAGGCTTAAGCTGTTTTAGTTGTTAAATAGATTTTAAGCTCAAATCTAGTTTAGACAGTTTCTAATAAGGAGTGTTTGGATTTAGCTTTATTTGACCTTTAAAGTCAAAGTATTCTTGTGAAAATCTTTTACACAGCTGAGATAAGACATAATATCAAAAGTTAAATAGGTTTTTATAGATATAGTTTTTAGAATTTTCAACGTTTAGGAGTCTTTCGTTAAAACTTTGATTTTGCACCAGGACAGTTTTGGTTTAAATAAAATTTGAAGGTTAAGTAATTTCCTGTACAAGAGTGTTAAAACTTGATTAATGTAGATTTAAATACATGAGTTTAGTTAGTATAAGAGTTTCTAAGGTGATAGTTTGGCCTGTAGTTTAGCACTTTGCCAAGTGCATCAGCAAACAGCTGTTTGAACTGCTGTTGCTTGTGAACTTTCAAGCATATTCTTAGCATTCATAGTAAGGAATTAGAATTTAGTTAAGAGCATACTTTTAGAACTCCATTAGCTAATTACTCTTCATTTATTTTAGATTTTCATCATTCTAGTTTTAAATATGCTTATTTGTACCTGTCAAAAGTAGTCTAGCAGCGTTCACATTTTAGCTTAATGCATTTTGAAAGATTTAAATTCTTGTTGGAATTAATAAAAACCTTTTACCTAGTTTGATTCAAAGTCAATAGCTTAGCTTGCTTTCAAAATTTAAGCTGTTAAGATTCACTAATAAGCTTTTTAGCTTTTTAGCAAAAGCTTATTTCAGCTTAAATCAAAAACTTGCATTTTTCAGTTAATTTTTCTTGTTAATTTTGATAGTACTTAGCCTTTTTCTTTTCAGAATCATTAGGTACATATCTTAATCTCCAGGGCATTCTGAAACCCTCATCAACACACCTTTTTGCTCAAACACTCAAAATGGAGAACCATCTGGAGCAAACTATCAGGGAATTTTCCTCATTCTAATTCTTTTTCCTATATTATTTAACTGTTTTATCTATACAACGAGGATGTTGTATAATTTAAGTAGGAGGATAGAGAATTAGAACATACTTGTCCTTATTTTCACATATAAAATGCTAAACATGCTTAAAAATAGATCAAATTTTATAAAAAAATACCATGCTTTTTGTGAAAAATCACTAGTTACATTACCTAGCGCACTATAACCCTTAATGTCTATTTGTGAGAATTAAGCCTATCTATTTCCAATTGCTTACTAAAAATTCTACAAAAATATGAGTGTGTCGGTGATAATGTGGACTTTAGAACTTGGCCTGGTATATCACTCGAGACCTCAATGATGAGTACTATGGATTTAGATGGAGTAACATGCTTAACTGGTATATTTCTAGGATTAAACCAAAAAGCCTACATGTTGTAAAATTAACTAACTACACTGGTTAGTTAACCCCTGTGTGACCCTTTGCTTACTCTCACTTTTAGAGTAAGATACCCTTAGGATAACTTACTGAGCCATTCCTTTCTTTTTCCACACCAATTAAAAGTTATTTCGTTTCACCTTTACACCTTAGCCTACCGTGTAGATTAAAGCCTATTTTAATCAATGTTGCTAGTCGCTTTCGTGTAAAGTTTTATAGTTCCTGCGTCAAAGTGAAATTTCTCTATCTTTGTAATGGTCGGGAAAATTGCACAACACAATGGGGATGTTTGTAGCTCGTGTATTTTTGCTACTTTCGCGATTATGGATTGTGTCCAAAGAAGTTAATTTCAAAGGAAAATTTTGTCAGATGAATGATGATAGTGAAGACGGTAAAATTACAACGAGATTTATGATGTATTGTTGCAAAAAAAATTGTGAAAGAAAAATACCGAAGACATTGTATGAAAGGATCGATTATTCGTTGATACGTACAAAAAATCAACGATGTAAAGTATTATAAAAAGTGGCCGATATCACCACTTATCTTGTAAAGTATGTAAAGTTCGGGATGTAAGGGAAGTTGACCGTTATGGGAACGACAACTTAGGTTGTCATTGTCATCTTATGATCAAGACGTTTGTTTATATGTCCAAATCTATTTGTTTTGTGATTTTTATTTTACAACCATTTACTTCCCTTTCCTGATAACTAACCTTAGGATCTACTCAAATGAGGATGTGTACGAGCATGGATGTCTATTCCGTCGGTACGGCCATGTATGCATGTCTCAGCTACCTTGTTGGACGATGACCTTCGGTGAAAGTCAGAAGCTCTATACCCTATATCATTCGTCATCTTAAAAAGAATGATTAAAACCTAAGCCTATTCATTAATACCCAATTTACCTTTTGACTTGTTACTCCTTAGCTCTAGAGGTAGAGATGTGTATCCTTGCCAAGCCTATGATACGAAGCTAATCATGACCGAGCAAATGAGCATACCACTAAAATGTTACACCCTATATTAGTTGAGTGATCTGAGTGTTTTCATTCCTATATTTCGTGAGGTGCTTGGTTTTGTACAGGTAGTTAGAACGAAAAAAGTGCTTAACGGAAATATCCTTAACCTCGGTTGGGATACATTTTCAAAAAAACCTTTCTAAAGTCTACTTGAGGATAAGTAGGATTCAAGTGGGGGGATATTTGATATCATCAAATAACGTCATATTTTACCATCATTTATCCCATACATTTTACCCACTTTTATATAATTATTGCAAGATATTGGTACTTAATTGCTTAAAGTTTATAATTGCAGTAATTCTAGAGTAACTTGTGAAGACTAAGCTAAAAGGCGCAATTCTGGAGCTAAAATAAAGACAATTGATGAAAACTGTTATCTACTACTATACGCTGTATCCAGCAAAGAAGATACGGCGTATCAGCGCCAGCTCATCACAAGAATACGCGTAAAAGATCAATTCCCTATTCGGTGTATCACTCTTCACCTATACGCCGTATGCACAGCTGGTCATTAGTCAAAGATATGCAATTAATGTGACTGATAGTAATTAATCTTAATTGATTTGATCTTATCGCGGACTCCAAGGAAATTAACCCTATACGATGTATGCACCTCTATCCATACGGCGTATCCAGACAATTTTCAGAATCTATAAATACGAGGCTCAAAAACGAGTTTCAGTGTGCAATATCATATTCTCTGTATAGTATACATCTGAAGTCGAATTTCTCAAGCCAAAAAGAGCAGCCAAGGTCGAGCACCATTCCTAATTCCATAGAAGACATCGTGTAATTCTTACTTTCTTAATCATTTAATTCTTAATTTTTTGATCACGCTTGTATGATTACAATAATTGTAGGCTGATGTTTATAAAGATTACAATGTTTGGTTTATTTTAATTTCGGCGTACATAATTTATCGTTGTTGTTTAATTATGTTTATCGCCTCATACTTGTTTATGTACTCGTACATGCGACCTATCATTCAACTGGGTCTAGTGAGACTTAACCTGTAATCTAGATGGCGGGATAGCTCTCCATGTTATGTTTTATAGGCCCGGACCAATAGGATCACAAATGACACCCTGTCCTTGCCTTTTGATTATGAGCTTAGTTGGACCGGCAGGTGACCCGATAATTGTTCAGCGGTCATGTTCTTAATTAATTGGTAATGATTTGGATGGTGGACTACCGGCATATAAGACAACATCAAGCAATAAGTGGGTAAAGTCCCAATGGGCTAGGGTATTAACATGATCACCACTGCTTTAATTCCCTATGATAGATTATAATTAGACTAATGGATGCTTTATGTGGATGCGTTAATCGTGACAGGATTGTTCGTATCTAGGTCTTAGGAAGAAGAACCGCCTAAGTCTTAAGAATGATATGCCACCTCGAAATAAGCAGTCATTGCACTAATTAAACAAATCAACATTTAATTGGATTAAACATAGTTCATACGGTTTCCCATTATTTGGCTCGTACCGCTCCTTTGTCTTGTGTATATTTGCTTTAGTATTTATTGTGCTTAGAATTGATATTTGTTACCGTAAACCTATGCCAGTCTCTGAGGCTGAACCCCCCCCCCCCCCCATTACCTCTAGTAAATATGTACAACATAAGTTTAACTAGTAATTAGACTAATCTAGATAGATTAAAATACTGATAGAATATTAGGTTAACATTCACTCTTAGTGTTCGACACCTTACTTACCGCGAAGCTACATCTTGACCGAGTACACTGCCCGTTAAAGTGTTGTCTTTAGGTTTGTTGGCTAAATATAAATGTAAAACTTGATAATAACCAAACACTACACATACGACGACACATCATTGACCATTATGGGAATGTCAACTTAGGTTGTCTTTGTCATCCTATGATCGAGACGTTTGTATATATTTCTGAGTCTTTATCATGGAACGGTCAGGAAAAGTTTCTAGCAACTGTGCCTTATTTGTTGGCTTAATCTATTTGTTTTGTGAAATTTTATTTAACAACCATTTACTTCCCTTTCCAAGCAACTAACCTTAGGTTCTACTTGAACGAGGATGTGTACGAGCCATGCATGTCTATTCCGTCGTTACGGCCATGTATGCGTGACTCAGCTGCCTTGTTGGTTTACGACTTTTGGTGAAAACTAGAAGATCCCATACCTTATATCATTCTTCATCCTAACCCTTGGTTAAACTCGAATGAGGATGTGATCGAATTGTACATGTCTATTCCGTCGTTACGGCCGTGTATGTTTGATTCAGCTGCCTTGTTGGTGTGGTACTTTTGGTGAAAGATTGTTTGAATGATCAACCCTAAGCCTTTAACCTGATTTACCTTTTGACTTGTTCCTCCTTAGCTCTAGTGGTGGAGATGTGTATCCTTGCAAAGCTTATGATAGAAAACTAATCATGACCGAGCAAATGAGCGTACCAAATAAATGTTGCACCCTAGATTAGTTGAGTGATCTGAGTGTTTTCATTTCCATATTTCGTGAGGTGTGTGGTTATGTACAGGTGATTAGACCAAAATGATGCTTAAACGGAAAAATCCTTAACTACGGTTGGGGTACATTTTCAAAACTTTTCTAAAGCCTACTTGAGGACAAGTAGGATTCAAGTGGGGGATATTTGATGACATCAAATAACGTCACTTTATAGCATCATTTATCCTAACTATTTTACCCACTTTTATATAATTATTGCAAGATTTGGTACTTAATTGCTTTAAAGTTGATAATTGCAGTAATTATGGAGTGATTTGTGAAACAAGCTAAAAGACGCATAATTTGGAGCTAAAACAAAGATATTTGAAGATTACTTAATTCTGACTACATACGCCGTATCCAACAAGGAAGATACGGCGTATCAGTGCCAACTCTTCACAAGAAAACGCGTTTGACCAATTCCCAATATGGCGTATCACTCTGCTTCCATACGCCGTATCCAGTTGGATAAGTACTCAAAGATATAGTAATAAATATAAATTAGGAATGATATAACTGATTGATTGAGAACGTAGCGCGCACTCCAAGGAATATACCCCTATACGCCGTATTGACCTTACTCAATACGGCGTATCTAGTCTTTTTCAGACACTATAAATAGAAGACTCAAAAACGAGTTTTCAGTGTGCAAAATCATATTCCTTATACCATACATATAAAATACGATTTTCTAAAGAGAAGAAGAGCCACCAAGGTCAAGCATCAACCATAAATCCATAGAAGACATCGTGTAATTTTTACTCTCTTAATCGTTCAATTTTCATTGTTTGATTACGCTTGTATAATTACAATGGTTATAGGCTAATACCCGTATTAGCCATCTTAATGAAAGTTTAATGTTTGGTTTTGTTTTAAAATTGATTTCTTAATTAATCGTTGATTGTTTAATTATGTTTATCACCTAATACTTGTCTATGTGCTTGAATCTGCGACCTATCATTCAACTGGGTCTAGTGATACCTAACAAGTAATCTAGATATTGGGATAGCTCTCCATATCGTGTTTTATATTACTGGACCAATAAGATCACGAATAATGTTCTATCTTTCCCTTTAAATTATGAGCTTAGTTGGACCGATAGGTGACCTGTAATGTTTCAACAAGTATGTTCTTAATCTATTGGTAAAGACTTGAACAGTGAACTACCAGTATATAAAATACCGTTAAGCAATAAGTGGGTAAAGTCCCTATGGGCTAGGGTTTTAACAGGATCACCACTGCTTTAATTCCCTAAGATAGATTATAATTAAACTAAAGGATGCTTTATACGGATGTGTTAATTGTGACATGATTAATCGTGTCTAGGTCTTAGGATGATGTCTCGCTTAAGTCTTAAGAATGATATGCCGCTTCAAGATAAGTAATCATTGCACTAAACAAACAAACCAGCATTTAACCGGATTTAATATGGCTAATACAGGTTTCTATCATTTGGCTTGTATCGCTCTTCTATCTTCTGATTGTCTTCTTGCATGTTTATTGTGTATTGAATTGATTTTTGTCACCACTAAACCTGTGCCAGTCTCTCAGGCTGAAAACCCCCATATCATTAGAAACGTATATAGCATAAGTTTAACCAGTAATTAGAATTAACATAGACTAATTAGATTAATTAAAATACTGATAGAATATAGGGTTAATATTCGCTCTTAGTGTTCGACACCCTACTTACCATGAAACTCCACCTGATCGGGTACACTGCCCGTTAAAGTGTTGTTTTAGGATAAGTCGGCTAAATATAAATTTAAAACTTGGTAATCAAATAATTGACCCTACACGACAGCACATCATTAATCTTCATGAAAAATGAGACAAGTATCTTTTAAGAGAAACTTGAATAGCTGGGAAGGGTTGCGTAGTGCATCACTGGGTCCATGATATCTTTCTTCAATACTAGAATTCATCTTTGTGAAGACTGATTGCATATGTATTGATCCGGTTTCTGCCTTAAGTTGTATGGATGGCTTCTTTCTTTAGACCCTTTATCCTTACATTTCTTTTTCATTCTTCAACCCCTTTAATGCTTACCAAGACATCATTACTAACACCTTGTTATGATTGTTCCAGTGTTAGCTCATGCCTTAGTCAACATTATTTTCGTTTCTCATTCTTCTCCAAATCATACCTAAGGACTGCTATTTCTAACTATTAAGTGTCCTTGGGTAGATCCCTCTGGTTTTGGTTAGATCATAGGACTAATACTTAACCTAACCACCTTATGACTTCAGAATTTTCGTGAATTAATAGGGTTGTTTGGGTATTTGATCGTCACCATAAACCTTTAAAAATCAATCAAAGTGTCTGATAGAATACCAAATCGTTTGACACTTTGAGAGTTTCTTCTTTTGAAAACCCCCTACGCACGTGCATCGATATTTAAAAGTGTTTTGCACATGTGAATGGATTAAAAAGCACTTTGAGTCTTTTAGATCACTTATTGTTT
The DNA here is from genome assembly GCA_026074375.1 of Tanacetum coccineum. Taxonomy (NCBI): domain Eukaryota; kingdom Viridiplantae; phylum Streptophyta; class Magnoliopsida; order Asterales; family Asteraceae; genus Tanacetum; species Tanacetum coccineum. Next base: position 14,595 of record BQNB010101862.1, read on the forward strand.
TCTAGATCACATTTTAATCGCATTTCTCCCCTTATTTAAGATACTAAATCACTTAGTTTTTAAAATACCAAGTGATTAAAATTTGTCTTGAAAAGTTCAAGGGAAGAGAAATGTTTCAGCATGTATTATGTGGAACTTTGTTTTTGCTCCCCCTCAATTTTACATATGTTTGAAATCACATAAAAAATGACACCAAGTTGTAAAGTAGATATAAAATTGAGGGTGAGACAGTGTTGAGCACATAAATTTAAAAGACTATGAAATGTCATTGAAGAATTCTTGAAATATTGTGCTCAGACACTTGATCATCTTATAACAAACATTCAAAAGTAAGGTATGTCATTATTACGGATTTATTATAAAAGGACTTTTGATAATGTTTTAAATACATAAGAACTGTCTTGAGATGATGTATCCAAAAACATTAAAACTTTGGTTTTCAAAAAACTCCCCCTCATAAATTGACTTATTTATAAAAAATGATACCACTTGTGTCTTTGAAAGCTTTGTGAGGGAGGGAGTGTTGACCGCACAATTTTAAAAGATTTTGAATTATCATTGAGAAATTCTTGAAAAAGTGTGTTTAACTTTTGAAAAACCACATGTTAGAAGACTTCTCTTGTAACGCTAAGGATAAGCGCACGTATGCGTACACTGTCCTTCCTTGAGCTTAAAACTTTAAATGTCTTGTATAAACTGCTCAAGACCAAGGAAATTGATTTTCTCGTTGTTAGGATAAGTTATCTTTAGAGATAAACTTTCCTTTACTTGAAGTCCGTGTTATGCACTGATGTGTACATAAGCCATTAATAAAAATTATAAATGACATGTTTTGAAAGCATTTGAACTCTTGCTCGAACTTTATTTACATACCCGTGACAATATTAATCATCATTTCTAGGTACGTAAATGTTATCGGTTCCAAGAGACATGTCGAGAAGATTCTTTTTGGTATTTTTGAATTTTCTGATTTTATGTTTTCTTTTTGAAATTTTATATTTTTGTATTTTGTTTTATAGGTTTTATATTTTTTTATTTGTTTTCTCAAAAATATTTACAAGTCGATGTTTGATGATATCTATCAACCAGACTCATTTGCTAGAACCTCCAGTTCTGCTGGAGTCAAACATGTCATACCAAGTCATCTGACAAGATACTCCAACCTATCTTGCGACAAAGCTTTCGTAAACATGTCAGGTAACGGGTATGTAGTTCTGACAAAGTACAATTCAATTATACCTCGTTTAACCTGTTCTTTTATGAGAGTTGGTTAAGAAACATTGATATGCTTGGTACGAGAGTGTTGCACGGGGTTGCATGAAATTGCTATGGCTGACTGGGAGTCACAGTATACTGGTATTTTGTTTTAGTCAAATCCATCATCTTTAAGATGTGTCCTCATCCACATTACTTGAGCACAACTCGTAGATAACGCTACGTACTCTGCTTCTGCTGTTGACATTGCAGTGCAATCCTGTTTCTTGGATCCAACTGAATAGCTTTTTACCTAAGAATTGTATGCCTCTTGTAGAATATCAATCATACACACATACACCTATACGAAATATAAATCTAGAGAGAGAAAGTGGTGGAAGGTTTTCTAGTGAGAGAAAGAAAGAAATAGCATAAATGAATGAAAAACAACACCCTCTCCATATGTAGAGAGGGTAATTATAGTTCTTACACATAGGTTAGGCCGTGGACTCCATGGGTTATTCATGGGTCAGCACGCTTCCTTTACTTAATAATTAAATGATTAACTACGAGCTACGAACTAATATATTTGGAAGTGACTGAGTATTTTCTTGATTCCTAACAATCTCTCCCTAAGGGAGGTCACTCTAATTTACAATAAACTTAAGCTTAGCATTCTATGAATATTCTTCAGTCTTGCTCTTAGTCTTGATTCTTTAATCATTATCTTGTGACTTTATGTAGTGATATTGGAACTTGTTCCTTCATGCTTTATAGACTTGTGATCTTGATCTTTTACATCTTAAGATCTTTAGTCTTTTATCATCACTTGATCATGCCTTCATGTGATCATGTGTTTTTTTAGACCAACATGCTCATACTTTTCTTCATCTTGAAAGCTTTCTAACAATCTTCCTTTATATGCTTTATCTTGAACACTTTATGACTTTAAGGAAGATGTTGAGTATAAGAGTAGCTGAAGACTTTGTAACATGTACTTGAGCTTTCATCATGCCTTTATATTTGTCGATCGAGCATGAGCATGTGGTAATGAATTGGACTCAGCTAGAATTGGGAACTGCCATATTTACATAAATCTGCAATCAATGGGTTAGCAATAAAATAGTTCATATGGACGAATATGGCTTAGTCATTCGTTGAAGTTTAGTTGTGATGACCTTCGGTTTCTCATTTAACAGTATAATATTGTACCTGTGATCAAGTAGATTCAAAGAATATCCTTGACAGAGTTTCCAGCTGTACTAGCTCGTTCTCATTACCGGAACGTCTCTAAGTAGACAACATGATAAGAGTGAATCAGTTAGTTACTATCTTACCGATTGAGTCGTCAATTCATAAACTAGACCGAATCGATATCAATTTAACACAAGTTTGATCCATATAGGATCGCATAAGTCACCTACCGCAATGTTGTTTGATGTTGACACTGGAAGGATTTCCATTCGTCATTGTGAAATGTTAAAGAGCACCACTCTGATAATTTTAACATTTTTAACATCAAAATTATTACCACTTTGATTTTCGCATATAATGCTATAAAAGCTTAGATTTGTTAGATTTTTAAGTAAAAACGCACACAAACAATCACATAATCAATCCATAACGAATGATACCAATTGTAGAATATCACTCATGCACACATACACCTACACGAAATATAAATCTAGAGAGAGAAAGTAGTGGAAAGTTTTCTAGTGAGAGAAAGAAAGAAATAGCATAAATGAATGAAAACCAACACCCTCTCCATGTGTGGAGAGGGTATTTATAGTTATTACAAATGGGTTGGGGCGTGGACTCTATGGGTTATCCATCGGTCGGCCTGCTTCCTTTACTTAATAATTAAACGATTAACTACGAGCTACGAACTAATATATTTGGAAGTGACTGAGTCTTTTCTCGATTCCTAACACCTCTATAAGTGCTTTTTCATGTATCAAGACAACCTGCGTGGTCAGCATCTGAAAAAGCGGTTAGTTCAAAACCAGAATCCTTCGGATACCAGAGTCCCATGTTGATGGTTCCCTTTAAGTATTGAAAGATCCTTTTAACCTCTTTGAGGTGCTTTTCTGTTGGTCTTGCTTAATAGCGTGAACAATAGCATACTGCTTGCACAATATCTGGTCTACTAAAAGTCAGATACATGAGTGACCCGATCATAATACGATATCATGTTTGATCAATGGGTGTTCCACTCAAGTCTGCATCCAGCTTAGGTTTAGTAGCCATTGGTGTACCAATGTTGTCACATTTATCCATTCCATGTTTTTTAAGTATTTCTAAAGCGTACTTGGCCTGGTTGATAAAGATACCTCGTGGGGATTGGTAGTTCTGAAGTCCTAAAAAGAATTTCATTTCCCCCATTAAGGACATCTTAAATCTATTGTGCATCAGTTTTTCAAACTTCTTAGATAATTTTGGGTTTGTGGACCCAAAAATAATATCATCTACGTAAATTTGCACAAGTATAATTTCCTCCCCGTGTCTTATCGTGAATAGGGTTGGGTCGATAGTCCCTTTAGTGAAACCTTTGGACATTAGGAATGTTGAGAGTTCATCATACCAGGCTCTTGGAGCTTGCTTCAATCCATAAAGTGCTTTCCTGACACGGTAGATTTTTTCTAGATGATCATGAACAACGAACCCGTCTGGCTGACTAACGTATACCTCTTCCTTCAGTGGACCATTAAGAAAATCTGTTTTAACGTCCATTTGATAGATTGGAACAGATTTGTGTGTAGCGTAGGCAACAAAAATCTGAATTGTTTCCAAGCGAGCAACTAGTGCAAAAGATTCTTCAAAATCGATGCCCTCTTCCTGTTTATATCCTTTAGCTACAAGTTATGCCATATTGCGAATTACGGTATTGTCTTTATCATTTTTGTTGTTCCATAACCATTTTAGATTGATGACAGTCTTTCCAAATGGTTTGTCGACTAGCTCCCAGACTTTGAGTCTGCAGAACTGATGAAGCTCTTCCTGCATTGCCTCAATCCATGCCTGATCAGCCATTGCTTCCTTAATGTTCTTTGGTTCAGCAATACTCACGGTGAGCGCGAACATGCACATTTCAGGATATGTAGCAAGTTGTCGTCTTATCCGCACTGGCTTGGATGGATTTCCATGAACTTGTTCTAACGGATGATCTTTTGTCCAATGGTAGTCAGAACGGTGTCTTTGGTAAAACGTATGCATGTTTGAATTATCAACATTATGTGAGGATGACTCAGCAGCTTCTGGTCCCGCTGGAGCAAAAGGATTGATACATTCATATGCTTCAAACCTGTGCATCTGCTTGATCATTGTTGTTTTCCTCAGTATTGAAATTTGTTGGTTGAGTGGTCGGTTCTAATGTAGGTTGAACCTTCATTGTAGGTTGTATGTCTTGTTTTTGAAGATTCTCAGAGAGAGCAAAAGGTTTTGACACAGTTTGATTTACCGCAGTGAAATATTCTTCGTATATAGGACTGAATAGTAAATCCAACTCTTGTTGTGACGTAATTGTTGTGTCTACTGTAGGAACAACATTTGGAACCAGCTTTGAACTTTAAGGTTCATTGTTGTGGTCTTGAATTCTGAGTTCTGAATGGTTATGATCAAAAGTCTTTTGTAGTTGAGGCTCGGGGTCAGAGTTGTCATAGTCTGACGCTATTGACATTTCCTTGAGCTCATCAAAGTTAATATGAATGGATTCAACGATTAGTTTTATCCTCTTTTTGTAGACTCTATATCCCTTTGAATATGTAGAATATCCCACCAAAATGCACGGATCCCCTTTTTTCTTCATCTTGTCAAGGTTTTCACCATCTCTGGTTATGTAGCAGGTGAAGCCAAAGATGTGTAGGTGTTTGAGAGACGGTTTTCTATCATTAATGATATGATATGATATCTTTTCGTGTCTGGTATGATGAGAGATTTGTTTTGGGTGTAACATGTGGTTGCTATAGCTTCAACCCAAAAGAATAAAGGAAGTTTAGAATCCGAAAGCATTGTTCGAGCAGCCTCAACCAGAGTACGGTTCCGTCTTTTGACAACGCTGTTCTGTTCAGGTGTTCGAGCAATGGTTGTTTGATGTTCAATTCCTTCTTCTTTAAAGTATGCATGGAGTGTCTTGTTTAAGAACTTTGTGCCTCTGTCAATTCGAACAGTTATCACTTGAGCTTGAAGATTTCGTTAAATCATCTTTAGAAAGTCTTTAAGTACTTCTGGTATAACAACCCGTAATTTTCATAAATGTAAATATCCATCTATTAAGTTTGATGATGTACAATCTATCAATTATATATGAACTCACCTTTTTCAGGGAAATTTTTCGCTTTATTACATTACTTACTTTGCCAATATCTCAATATGCAACATTTCTTGCATAACTAAAGTTAACGGGCTCAGGCAACCTACATATGGCAATCCTATCTTCATATATGTCAAGCAATCATCATAATATGTCAAGTCAATATCATAATATCATTATTACAAAGTACATTACTCATATAATGTGTCATTTGCAACATTATATCAAAACGGGCTTTAAACCGTTATCGTATATCTCTAAAACCCTAATATCATGAAAGATTAACATCTAAAGTGAATGCACAAGCTACTAAAGCATATGTACAAGTAATATAACATCTCATTTGAAATATAAAATCTCTTCAAGTCAAAGTACAAGTCTCTAAAAGCTCAATGTACAAGTCATTAAGCATGATCTCTAAAATAGCCGTTTTACCTCCGTTTTCATTCTAATTTCTTCACCACCACTTGTGTACAAGCTACTACACTCAATATACAATGTTTAAACCCTAATTATTCTATTCATAAGCTTTCATACATCTT
>BQNB010101863.1:0-22397 GCA_026074375.1 Tanacetum coccineum
GACTTTGGTTGACTTTTTCACACTTGGGCTTTGTCTTGACTTTGTCTTTTCCATTCCGTGTCTGGTTTTGTCGTTTTGGCTTTGTTTTTTATCTTTTTCTTAGATATCCGTTCCTGCACAATACCATTAGTAAAACAAGCATATTTTTGGCATTTTAAGTCCGTTTTTGGTTATTTTAACTTGTTTTTAAAGGTAAAAGGTGTGTGTAATTAAACACATACCAATGCCCAATTCTTAACAGCTTCAATCTTAGCTGGGTCCACGTGAATACCACTGCTATCAATCATGTGACCAAGGAATTTTACCGTATTGATCCAAAATTCACACTTAGAAAACTTGGCATACAGTTCTTCCTTCTTCAAAAACTCTAGAATAGTTTTCAGGTGTTCCTCGTGTTCTTTCTCATTGCGGGAGTATATGAGAATGTCGTCGATGAACACAATCACAAACTTATCCAAGTATGGCTTGCACATATAGTTCATGAGATCTATGAACACCGCAGGTGCGTTAGTCAAACCAAAAGGCATAACTCGGAACTCATAGTGTCCTTATCGTGTTCTGAAAGCAGTCTTGGGAATATCTTCTTCTCTAACCCTTAACTAATGATAACCTGACCTTAAGTCAATTTTTGAGTAGATGCTGGATCCTTGCAACTGATCGAATAAGTCATCGATCCTTGGTAAGGGATAACGATTTTTCACTGTAAGTTTGTTCAACTTACGGTAATCGATACACATCCGGAAAGATCCATCTTTCTTTTTAACAAACAAGATTGGTGCTCCCCACGGAGAGGAACTTGGTCTTATAAAACATTTGTTAGAAAGTTCTTTTAGTTGTTCAGCTAGCTCTTTCATTTCTGCAGGTGCAAGACGATATGGTGCGCGTGCAACAGGTGCAGCTCCGGGTATTAACTCGATATGAAATTCTACTTGGCGTGTAGGGGGTAATCCTAGCAAATCTTCAGGAAATACTTCCGGAAAGTCTCTGACAATAGGCACATCTTCAATTCGCCTTTCTGAGATTTTAGTTTTCTCTTCCTTCATCATTTGAATCAAGAACACTTGGCATCCTTGGTCGATGTACTTCTGTGTCCTTATGCTCGAGATGACTTCTAATCTCGATTCGCTTTTAATTCTGCTTCTTTCGCCTTATATGATCAGCATATCATTTCTGTACGGAACACGAATGTACTTCTCATAACACACAACTTCTGCGCGATGTTCGGCCATCCAATCCATTCCGACGATGACGTCAAAACTTCCTAGTTCTATAGGGAGTAAGTCGATTTCGAACAGGTGATTTTGCAAGTTAAGAGTACACCCTCTTAAAATAGTGTTTGTGGTTAGTGACTTTCCGTCGGCTAACTCCACATCATAATTAGTATCTAGGGTTGTAGGAAGTGTCAAATAGTACTGAAGCATAGACATTATTGATCAGGAACGTACCATTCACCACGTTGTTATCTTTCACTGCTGCTTCAGCACATAGGCTGTATACTCTGCCAGGTGCCCTGCGTCCTCCTTGAGTACTGGTTGATGCTTGGTTACTTCCCTTAGGGTTCCCCTGATTCTGCCTTTGATTGTTCTGATGGTTTTGCGGGTTGCCTCGAATTTGATTCCCACCGCCTTGATTCCCATTGTTTGGACACTTGTTCTTGTAATGTCCTTTCTCACCACATCCGAAACAAGTAACATCACTGCCCTGTCCTCCTTGGCTTCCGGGTCCTCTTTGGTTTGCAAGGCGAGGTGGAGCTCGGCAGTCTTTGGCCTTATGTCCTGCCTTTCCACAGTTGTAACAAGCAGGAGGGCATGCGTCAGTGTGGTGTCGTCCACACTTTCCGCAGTGAGGTAACTTGCCAGCATAAGAACCTTGTCCGGCTGTAAACACCCTTGCTGTCTCTGGGCGTTTGTTCGGGTTGAGGTTGCTAGTGTTGTTGGTGTTGTTGGGGTTGTGGTTGTAGTGGTTTCCATTCCATTTCCGTTTGTCGCCCGAGTTTTCTCCTAACTCTTGGACCACTTGATACATCAAACCTTGAGCCATTTCGATTGCTTCATGCAAGTCTACTGGTTTGGATGAGGTTACATTACCCTTGATGTTCAAAGGTAGACCTTCAATGTAACGTTCCAACAACCGGTCGGCGTTGGGTACCATTTCAGGGCATAAAAGGATGAGTTCTTGGAAACGTTGATTGTAGGCAGTAAGGTTTGTACCCTTTACTTTTAAGTTCCACAATTCATTTTCCATTTGCTTGATTTCATTCCTGGGGCAATACTTCCGAATGAACATAGCCTTGAAATCGCTCCAAGGTGTGGCATGAGCGGTATCGAGGGTAACAGAACGAACATACACGTTCCACCAAGTTAAAGCACCATCTAGCAGTGTGCTAGAAGCAAATTTGACTCGGTCACCTTCTGCAACGTTGCTTATCCCAAATTGAGATTCTAGTTTCTCAAACCATCGGGTTAAGCCTACAGCACCTTCAGTACCACGAAAGTTTTCATGCATAACTGAACGGAATTCCTTGTAGTTGCATGTTTTGTTCTGGGAAGAGTTGGATCCTAGGTTGTTCTCTTCTTGAGTGCTTGCAGCATGAGTCACAGCGGCAGCTGCGAGTGCTTCAGCAACTCTTGTGGCAATGAGCTGGTTGAGCATCTGAGTGTCAATGCCACTGTTGATATCCACATTGTTTCGATTGGTCGAACGGTTGACTGGAGGGTTCCGGTTGACAGTTGGGCGTCGTCCGGGTGCCATTTTCTATAATGGAGGGACCAATGAAAATGGAAAGTTATGACATGCTTGAAAGTTATATGTGTAAAGATAGACACGTTACTTCAATGGGCATGTCTTCTGAAATAAATACTGTTATTATTCGCAAACACGATTTTATTTCAGAGTATGGGAATACAAGGGTTTAAAGCCGTGACAAACCATAGACTTAGTTGGTTACTCAAAAGACAGAAATAAAACTAGTTGTTGGTACGGTAGATTTGCTGGACCACTTCCTCGAGTGCCTCCTTCCTCTTCTGTCGTGCTTCCTCCTGAGCATTACTAGCATGATCCTCCGCATCCTCACACATTTTCCTAAGTTGAGTAATCAATTCGTCCATCGATAGTGTCTCCAACGAACTTTCCTTGACTCAGGGCTTCACATCCTACAGTCCACAGTGTCATGAAAGGCTTCCTAAACCCTCAAACGGGCATTTGGGTTATATTAGTCCATGTCCTCGAAGAATTGTTATTGCAAACTGTCCTTAAGGCGTGTCGTGCAATACGGTCAAGGCTGTCTCAAGAACAGGCACCGAATTCTGACCAGTTTCTATCCCGTAGACAGTTAGAGCTTCTTTTCTTTGGGTGGGGTCCGTTTCAGCAATCATCAGCTGGTAAGCAGCCCTGTGAATAGGGATGGATAGGTGTGGGTGGTGGTAGTAACAGGATAAAGTTGATAATCATCAAGGTTAATAGCAGAAATTCTGGCACATTCAGCAAGATTTGGCTTAATATGTGGAATAGATATACGAGCGGTACGTCTAATAGTTAGGGGAAATGGTGATACAGATGGCAAAATAAGTAATCCTAGAGTATGACGTCTCTTTCCTCCTTTCTTTCCCCCCCCCCCCCATGTGATCACCTGAGGGAGTGTGTCTGGAGTCTGGGAGGTACCAGCATAGTGTTATCGGTGTGTCTCAAATTCAATCGAGTTCGACATGTTGCTGAGAAAGAAAATATGAAATAGGGGATATAGGTATATTTCAAAAATACGCGTATTAAGCCTGTTATTGCTCATGTAAAACCCATATTATGTATATGTATAGGTTTAAATTCACATGTAACCATAGTAAGTTATGTATCTAATATATGTCTATGTCCACTGGGTATCCCATTTTTAATATTTATGTACTCCTTTGGATTGTTGTTTCTATTGTACCCCGTCTTGAGAAAACAGATAATGGACAAACAATAGAATGCATAATAAGCCATGTTAAGCAGATAAGTAGTTATATCTGTACTTACTAATGCACCTAGTTCTCTATAGCTCAGTGCTCTGATACCAATCTGTCACACCCCCAAAATATCAGAGTATAATGTCAACCAAGGGAGTATGACTTCATGATTATCATACTTCTAAGTAATACAGAACGACCTCTATATGAGATGTTTTAAGAAAAACAGATCACTTGAATTAAGAAATAATGAATTGTTTAACATTCAGTGGAAGCATAAAATAGACAATACGACATCGTTTTTAAATAGTATAAGTGATCTTCAGATAACTGGAAAATGACTGCACTGCATGAGACTTCATATAGCATCTTCATTTTTAATACCTGAGAAAACATTGCTAAAGTGTCAACATAAAGTTGGTGAGTTCATAGATTTATTTAAGCAGAAAATGTAGTGTTTATGAATCATAAGATTTCACTCGCATATGACAATATAACAGATACAAAGTCATATAAATTGCATTACTATTATCTAAGCTCATGACACCGAAGCGTTAACATATACCAACAATAAATGAATGCCCTTGCATATAACAACCCATAATTTTCATAAATGTAAATATCCATCTATTAAGTTAGATGATGTACAATCTATCAGTTATATATGAACTCACCTTTTTTAGGGAAATTTTTCGCTTTATTACATTACATTACTTTGCCAATATCTTAATATGCAATATAACCTGCATAACTCAAGTTAACGGACTCAGACAACCTACGTATGGCAATCCTATCCTCATATATGTCAAGCAAAATCATATATATCATGTCATTATCACAATATTCATTATCTACATGAGTACATTCTCATATGAGGTTCAATTGCAAACAACATATCAAAAAATGGGCTTTAAACCCATTATCGAATGGCCCTAAAACCTAACCTCACAGAAGGTTAAACTCCTAAAGTGAATGTACAGATACTAAAGCATGTGCTACAGGTAATATTACTCTCAATTGAAAGATATAATCTCTTTAAATCAAGTCCAGTCCTTAAAAAGCTTAATGTATAAGTCATTAAGCTCAATCCTTAAAAATAGTCATTTTACCTCCATTTTCATTACATCTTCTTTCACTATCTCTTATGAGCATAGCCTAATATACTAATTTACAATAATTTAAACCTTAATCATTCTTTTCATATAGCTTTTCTATACGTCTTTTTACACTCAAAACCCTAATTCAAAACCCTAACCCTAAAACCGAGATAGTTCTAAACCATGACCGGTTTCTTGGTTTATACATTGCAAAACCCAAAACAACCCTCAAATAGTTATAAAAGTCATTATACAATCATATCAATCCTATCAATCATTATGTCTCATTACGTTATCATTTTTACTTCACTTGTACGTAAAACTTATCTAGAAAACCTAAATGTACCTTAATTGGTGCATTTAACCCGTGTACTCGTTTTAAAGCATTCTAATCCCAAATAACAACTCAAGGCATTATAAACTCATAAAATAGTTTACAAATCATATCTATCATTAACTTGTCAATGTACAAGAATTAAAAGGCCTAAGAAAGACCCTACGAATCAGAAAACCCTAATTATGCCTCAATTATGACTTTGGCAGTTTTCTCAATTTCAACCATTTTAACTTAAACCAACGACCAATACATCATTGTTAATATTTATATAAGCCTAGGATTAGTATTCAATCACCCTCAATCAAGAGTATGCAAAATTTAAGCCAAGGATAAGTCAGAAAACCCTAAAACGAGCCCTAGTCGAAACCCGTACTCCCATTTCTTCAATTCTAATCCGTTTTAACCCAAACGAATTGATAATCTTTGCTAATTACTTTAATCCCAGACCTTAACAACCTATTTAATCATTCCTTAATCATTTATAACACAATGTACCTTAACAACTTCAGCCGCGGCATACATCAACCCCAAACACCTCATCAAAGCTACTTCATAGACCTCCACCATTGATTTCCTAGCTTCTACACATCATAACCTAGACCCTCTATGTGTCCAAACCAGATCTTAACCCTTGCTTACTCCTTGCTACTTCAAATGGGTATAAATAGGGGCATAATGTGTTCATTCTTCTTCATCCCCCACTTCCTCCTCTATAACCCTTCATAGTAGCAACTCCTTGCTCAAATTTGAATTCTAATAGATCCTAAGAAGTATCAAGTACAGAAAAGGAAGCAAAGAAAAGCAAGAACGAAGCCGAGAGTCGTTACTCTAGCCGTATGAAGCCGAAAGTCCCGATTCTGACCCGTTTCCAAGCTATAAGCTTAAATTAGGTTCTATAAGCTTATATTCTGCTCATATAATGTCATAATGTTCAAATGTTCTTGCTAAAATCATAATATAAAGCTTTGAACTCAAAAACCTAAGTGTTATGCCTTTTTGATCCAAAACCGTACACCCGAAACCCTAATTTCATGTTTTTACTTAAACTATGGGTTAAAAACCTTGTAATAATTTTGTTATAATCATTTCCTAATACAGCTATTATAATGTTAAAATAAGTGCATTTGATAAGTATAAGTGAATGTGACCAAAACCCGCGCGTTTCTTTTGAACCCTAATTTGAACCGGTTATCCTTTTAATTAACGTAATCTTTAAATTAAACTTATGTTGTGTTAAAACCTTTCATAATTTAGTTAATTATAACTTATTAAATGACTATGAATTGTTAAATTAGCTTGCATGGCAATTTGGACATGTTTAGTAATTATAATCATGCAAGGGGTATATTGTATTTAGATACTTATAACTAAAAGGACTAAAAGTGTATTTTATCAAAGTTTAACTATTTGGTCTTTATATGACACTTTTTAAAGTATTAGGTTTACTTAGGTATATTCTTAAAAGTGAAGGTACCAAAGTCGTAAAAATGCAAACCCTAGGGGTTTACTTGTAATTTTCCAAACCCCAGGGTTTAAAATGTAACATTTTGAAAAAGTGTAAAATCATATTCAAAACATTTCCAGACATAACTTTAATTAACGCTCCTCGTGCTTAACATCACTAGATATTGAATAAAATGCTTAAAACTGCTTATGTTCTAATCTTTATATCATTCATCATCGATGTGCTTTCATAAATCCATGTCTCGGATCCATATCTTACCACAATACTAGGGAGCTTATATTAAGAAGTTTCATCTTGTACTACGTTATGTCTAGAGTTGTTGGGTTTACGATTTAAAATGCCCTAGCTCCACAAACGTTTTATAATTGAACTTCTTAATTTGATGGCCCGAACGGTGGTTATGATAATTTTTATATCAAAAACCCAACACGATATCCAAAACGCTTATATATACAATCAAAACAAAGGACTTGTCCATATATTAACCCAGGTTGGTCTGTGATTGCCGGGTTGAAGCGTTACCTTAATTTCCATATACATTAGCTATCATTTCATATACTGTTCAGGTGAGGTCATAACCTCGCATTTCAAATGATTTTTTATAACCCGCGAGGGATTTACATGCTATAAACATGAATGCATTTATTTTCCTACATGTATTTCAATTTACTATTGCCTAAGTAATACTTTGCCTTTAAGTCCCCTATAATCATGAACGTTAATTACTCTCTGTAGTAAAGCGTGAAATGTTGTGATTATATATATTTGGGATGGACTCCCCCGTTGGTGTATCCTAGTAAACGATAACCAATTGCACATCATTAGAAATCACGCGGGTATTTTGGCAAAGGTGCCCGCAGGGGCAACATTATCATTATAACCTAAGGCATCGGATTCATGAGCTAATGGCAATACTAAATTATGTTTTCAATACTGGGTGTATATACGGTAAACCATAAATTGTATTTGCATTCAAAATTATATTTACTTAAACATAGGGATTTCACTCAACCTTTGTTGTCTGACTTTTAGCATGTTTTATCTCAGGTAAAACTAATGGCACGGAGTGACGAGGACTCGAGATGGGAAAAACCGTTATCATTCAAATGTTGTATTTTAGATTCTGGAAATCCTTTGTTGGTAAAAACTCTGAAGAATTAATGGGAATGATTAACTTTTTTTCATAAAAAAACAACTCATTTGATTCGTTTTCTATGATTATGATGTTGTTACCTGAAGTACTACCCCAGATTAGCATTCCGCTGCTATATGTAAAAATGGGGGTGGTACAGATTTGGTATCAGAGCCTGACGTTTATAGAGAACAGGGTTAAAACCTTACTATAAAACTACTTTTCTTTTTCCATCCAAGAAAGTCCTCCGTGCCGCTATATCTCCCGAAATGGTATGTAAAGTTACATAACTATTATATTACTAAATAAATAACTTATGTTATTTACTGTTGGGTTATTAACAGAACGATGTCTTCCCCCGATCATCCTATTTCTAATTTGGAGGATGTCTTTTCTTTCCCCATTTTCCCAAACTAAGTTCCTCGGCTTCAAGGATTATGTACCGACCTTTCCAGGAAAACTTACTCCAGTTGCTTCAATTCATTTGGAATTGTCCCGCTAATTTCACCGGACCCTTTCGATTATATTCCTGATGATCCATTACATGATGCTTTTACAAGCTTTCTTACTGAAAATTCACCAATCCCGTCTCCAATTATCATACCACCTAAAACTAGATTTTTCCTCAGAAGACTCCTTTCACAATGCAGTTGTCTCCATCTACCCCATCCCAAGCTCAAGCTTCATAAAATCATAAAAAAGTTCGTCGAAAGTACATAGTGTCGCCCCTCTATAGAAAGATAATTTAATTCTCGTCGCGATGATATGTTTTGTTTTGCGTAACGATTAACAGTGTGTGAGATATTTAATTTTTTTTAAAAGGTGGAAAGTGAGTTTTTTTTATTTTTGATGAAAAAATGAGTGACTAGGATTGGTTCATTGAGTGGAGTTAAGATCAACATGGACCCATTATTTGTCATAGATCCAATGAATCAATCTCAACTATCTATTTTTTCATCAAAAATAAAAAAACCCTGTTAGCCATGATATTTAGTAAAGTGATGGTCATTAAACAATCCCGAGCCTTGTATAGGAAAACGTAGTTTTCGGGAATTTTACTTAAGCTAGTTGGGCCTAGTTGTCGGGCTCAAGCCCATTTGTATTATGAACCGGCCCAACACAAAGCCCACTAGAATAGTCCACTCTTGGAACTATTTAAAGCCCTCTCCAAGTGTGGAGAGGTTGTTGCTTCTCATTTTCTTTTGTGAAACAAGTAACCATTTTTCTTTGTTTTTACTTTCTCTCTCTAAAATCTATTTTTTCTTATTTTTGTGTTTTGGTGATGAAATGATATCCTAACAAGTGGTATCAAGAGCCAAGGTTGGGTTAAGTGATTTGTTTGTGGTAACTTTTTAGTTTTTATTGTTTCGGCTTATTTTTTGTTGTTTTTTTTCTATTCACCCTAAAATCGGTTTAATATATATATATATAGAGATATCATGGCGACGACGTCGCGTTGTAATCCTAACGCCGTCGCTACGTAGATGATTCTAGATCCTCATTGAGTCGGCTACATCCTGACGCCAGCACTAAATCTTCTGACGCTGTCACTAAATGGATCACGACGGCGTCGATTTATGCCTGCGACATCGTCTCCACGTTTTGTAAGCAATACTTCTTCAAGGATTTGGTGTAGGTCTGTAATCTCATCCGTTTCTTCTCCAAATGAGCCCAAGTCACGTGTATTCCCTCCAAATGCCATCCAAGTGCTAAAAACCTAAAAACAAATGATTAAGCACACAATCTGGGCATCTTTTGCATGATTTAGGGGGTTAAATGACCCCGAAATAGTGTATAAAATAACACCTTATCAAAACACATTTAAATTGATCCTTGTTATTGTGTTCTAGGTATAGAAGAGCAACCTTATTGTTTGTGTTGAGGATGATATCTTCAAGATTGAAGCCTACTTGTTTAGCAAAAACAAAGGGTTGTTCTTGTTGTGGAGGGTTTTATTTTTTGTTTGCCATTTGATATGATTAGGGGTTTGATGATTTGATTTGTTTTGGATTATGAGTGTGTATGTTTTTGGTGAGTTTGATATGTGTTTGTGAGAAAATGAGTTATGATAGGTGTGGTGGATTATATGATTTAAGAATTTTTCACTTTTATCTTTGACAATTTGATAACTGCCATTTGGAAGTTATGAGTTGGTGAAAAGATATCCAGGGTTTATGAAGTTATGGGGAATGTTTAGGGTTTGTTTTCAACATGTGTGCTAAACTTTGTATTGAATGAAAGTCAGCAAAGCGTGCATCTGACACCTAAAATAGTAAACAATCGTCTATTCACTGAAAAAGTAGGTGAGAGAAAGACGATGAGGTCATTATAACTTTTGGATGTCCTATATTAATATATTTTAATTAAACAACTTCTTTGAAAAAGAAATTATATTGATAAAATAATATTACTTTTGAGAATCACATTTGTTTTAAAAATGACCTTGAGATTGATGTTTGAAAAAAAAAGTTGGACTAGGTTCAGGTTTGGTGTTATGTTATGTTGAACAGATTATTGTAATCTTCATCATCATCAATCTTCCAGCGAAGGCGACAAAACCCCAAATGCTCATGCAAATCCATGAATGAGACATATGTGATTGCTCAGTTACTTCACTCGAGAGAAAGCTGAATAATTTGATAAATCATTTTATAGACTGTACTGAAGAAAATAAATCAGTTTTTTTCAGTTCTTGACTTGACCAATATATGTGCTCCAGCGAAGGCGACAAAACCACACATGCTCATGCATATCCATGAATGAGACATATGTGATTGCTCAGTTACTTCACTTAAGTAGGCTAAAGTTTATATGTAAAAACTGAACTAACATTTAACATATGAAAGTTTGTTTAGTTTTGGATGAAAACGTTGAAGCTTCAATTTTTCTTCAGTCAGTACTAAAGCTTCAGGTTTTGAATCAATGTTCAGCATACCTAGTTCAACAATTAATCTTTTGAAAGTTGGCTCATCTAGAGGCTTGGTGAAGATATCAGTAAGTTGATATTGAATCGGAATGAAATGGAATTTAATGTCCCGTTTGAGAGTATGATTCTCAACAGAAATAAGGTAGGATTCCTTATTTTTGCTTGATGTCTTGCATAGAGATCAGTTGAGAATTAAATGTTAGGTCTGCTTGCAGTTAGGTTCATTAGTGATCCAATCATACCTCTATAATGAGACTTATTTACAGCTTTGCCATTGAGATCAGGTCCTATCATGTTAGGGGGCACAATTTGAGTATTCACTGATGAACCAATTTTGTCATACTTTCTCAGCAGATTTTTGACATATCTTTCTTTGTTGATGAAATGCCTCTTTCAGATTGTTCAATCTGAAATTTGAGGAAGTAGGTGAGGACACCTATCATGCTTATTTCGTATCCTTGAGTCATCTATTTAGCAAACTGTTTGCACACCTTTGTGCTGGTGGACCCAAGAATAATATCATCAACATGAATTTGTACCAAAAACACATTTGTTTGAGTTTTGTAGATAAACAAAGTGTTGTCTATCATACCTCTTACAAAATTATGTTCAGTGAGATAGATTGAGGAATTGATTATATCTCAAAACCTGAAGGTTGTTTGACATATACTTCTTTTACTTTACCGTTGAGGAATGTATTATTGACATCTATTTTATAAATTATGAAGTATATGTATGTGGTAAGGCAAGAAATATCCTGATTGCTTCAAGTCTTGCAACTAGAGCAGGATTTTATCATGATTTATTCCTTATGATTACAATGCCAGGTTCCTTCTTTATTGAAAAGAATTGGAATTGTATCATGTGCTGAAGTATCTTCTATTTGGAGAGGATAAGAGTTTAGAAATCTGAACATCTTCAGTTTTGTGAGGTTATCAATTAAATTGATTTTCATAGGTGTTTTTTTATTCAATCTGATCATCATTAATGAGTTCATCAGTTTGAAATGGATGATCATTTTTATCATTGTGATCAATTTGATCATTTTGACCATATTGGTCAGGTGAGATTTCTGCTTTAATAACAGTGGATTTTTTTCATAAGGTTTTATAAAGAATTCTCAGTTGTTAAAAGCATTTCAGTGTTTTTGCTGTGGAACCTTTATTTTTCCTCCCTTTTTGAAAACTATACCATAACCATAACCTTCAGTGGTGTATGTGGAATTATTTCCATACATTCCTTCAGGTCCTGGTACATCCCATATTTATGCAGGTAATGTATGTTTTGAATGACAGTTGTTCAAACATGATAAAGATTCCCTGATGTTACACTTCACAAAATAGGGTCAGGATGATTAGTTTTGTTTAGAACCCTACCTTTTAGTAGGAGTCTTTGATCTTAGAGCACTTGATGATCCAGTCTTACTTGCTTTGAAAGACTCAACTTTCTTAGCTTGAAGAGCTTCTCTTTTTCTGAACCACTCAATGTCATTATGATCAGATGTGGTATGAATATTGCTACCACATGTTTCACAGTTCTTTGTGACATGTTGAGGGTTTCTAGGTTTGATTCCTCTTCTTAGAGAAATAATCTTGTTATGACCATGGGTATCATGATCATAGCTTCCACATATTTTACATATGGGATAGTATACACAATCATCAGATTTATGATCACTATATCCATAATGTATGCAGGAAGGAAAAGGTATTGCTGGCCTTGTAGGTCTGGATCTTGAGGAAGATTCACCTTGATCAGTATGATACTGATTTATATTCATGGAAGACATAAATTCAGCATGATCACATGTTCTGTGATTTGTTCTCTTGCACTTTTTTCAAAACAAGACTTCATAACAATTCTTAGAGAGATGATTTTTTTGTCCACATAGTTTACAATTCATTTTGAATTGAGTTTTATATTTGTTTTGAAGTGCATTGGGAGGAACCTGTTGAGAATTATTGTTTCTGAAGTAAGATGATTTATTCTTGCTAATTTGTAATTTTAGTTCATTAAGTTCTTTCATTACAATAGCCAAGGGAGGATCATCTTCCATTTTCATATTTTTTTAACTTACCAGCAGGAGCTGAGTTAGTTTTAGAAGCTGAAGAACATTTGTTGCCTCTAGCAGGAGCTGGGAAAGGTTTATTTATTGTGATACCTTTTAAAGTTTCAGCTTTGAATGTGGATTTTGACTTCAAAATTGATTTGATAGTCTTTGGTCCAGAAACATGTTCAGCACCAGTCAGCTTCTCCAGTGGAGGAAGGGGGTGCTACAGACTGAAGATTCATCCGCTGAATCATAATCAGTCGCTGAAGAGTCAGAGACAACAACTGAATGGTCAGTTGTGTTTCTTTGTGACTCATTTGAGGGTACCTTACCAGTATCATGATTTGACATAGTAGAATCTTCAGCTTCAGATAACTTAGGTTTATTACTACCAGTAATAGACACCTCTGAGTTATCTGCTGAAGACTTTACAAACACTGGGTCTTTTGGCCCAGAGCTGGAGGTATCTTCAGTGAGTTGGTCAATTCCTAAGATTTTCTTCTTTTGAGTGGGAATTTGTTCACTGATACACTGATTAACTTTATTAGAACTGTTTAGCCATGCTTCTGTAATAGAAGTTAGCTCTTTCAGTTCATTTCTTAAGTTTTGATTCTCTTTGAGAATCTCAGTGTTTACATGCTGCATGGTAAGAAGATCAAGCTTTGCTTGCTTTAATACCAAAAGCTGTTCTTTGCATGTATTTAGTTCTTGAACAAGATTTCTATGTTTTGACATGAGATTGTTTCTTTGTTCTTCAACATAGTTTAGATCAATACACAGATAATCTAGAAAGGATTTTCTATCATCATTATCTTCCATTTCAAGAAGAGTGTGTACCTTTTTCATAGAGATCTTAATCCATTCACCATTTCTGGCACTTTCTTTGCCAACAGAAACTCTTTCTTCATCAGCAAGAGCCATAAGAGCTTTAACTTCAGTTACTTCATTGTCATCAGATGACACTTCTTCTTCATCCCAATCATACATTTCAGCAATTAGACCTTTGTTTTTACCTAAGGACGAACTGGGAGCTGAGGCACTAGAATATGAGGAAGGCTATAGTTTAGATAACCTTGATTTTGTTGTACTTGGCTTCAAAGTCTTTGGTATGCCTTGGTTCAGGTTTGTGCTCAGATGAATGGAGAAGTTTTGGTTGAAAAGGTGACTGATATGAAGGAACTGATGTCTTTGACCAACAGTCTCTTGCAAAATGACCCTTCTTGCCACATTTGTGGCATTCAGTTTGGTCAGTTGCTTTTGCACTGCTAAACCTTTGAGTACCCTTTTTGAAGAACCTTTTAGATTTGGCTAAAAGAGCTCTTGCTTGGTATTCTTCTTCAAGGTCATTCATGTACTCTTTACTACTTCTTGTATCTTTTTCATCATCAGGACTATCTTAAGAGTCTTGGACAATAGAGGTAGAGTAGAAGGCAGTTGACAGTGGAGTTGCAGGGACAAGAGTTTTCTCTTTGTTACTATCATAAATAATGTTTATAAGGTTTTCTTCATATTTGAGTTTACCAAATAGAGAAGCAAGCTCAGATTCTGTCACATGATTTGTGTTTCTGAGACTTTGGTAGAAAGCTAGCCACTTCTTTGGTAACCCATTTATAAAAACTGTATTTATCTCAAGCTTTGAAAGTTTGATGCCATCATTTACTAATTCATTCATCAAAGCTTTATATGTGGTGAAAGTTTGTGTTAGAGATTCACCTTCTTTGAATTTGAAGGTGTTATAGCGCAACTTCAGGTCCATGACCCTACTTTCTTTCACATCAGAGGGCCCCTCATGATATAGTATCAGGTCATCCCAAGTGGATTTTGCAGTTAAGCAGTTAATGACAGAGTTTATTTGGTCATCTAGAAGCACAAACATAATAAGACTTTTAAGTCGCGGATCTAAGTTAGCAGCTTTTCTCTCCTTAGGTGTCCATTGTGTCTTTGGCTTCCTTTGACCAGCTGTCATAGGGATATAAGGACCGTTTGAAATGATTTTTTCAAATTGAGGTTCAATACCAATGATGTGGCACATGAACCTCTTTTTTCCAATTGGTGAAATTTTCCACCTCTAGTACATGAGCGGCATTTAACTGGCCACCCTTGTATTCAAGAGTTTGTGGTACTTCTGCTGCTGCCATTTAAGATGGATCTTGATTTTAAAAAGCTTTGAGCCTTTATATATACTTTTAAAGGGATTTTATAAACCATAAGGCTCTTATACCACTTGTTGGTCCCTTGGAATCTGATATAAGGTTTATCAATTTAAACTAATCAGATTCCATAACAACAAAGTAAGTTTTAAAAAGATATATATGTAGAATATAAAGAACAAGTTTAAAACACACAGAAGTACTTTTCAACGTATAGGTTCTTATTAGAATCAAATAAAGAATCTATGACACACCTTGCTTGCGGAATAGCAAGGTGGTTGAATGATAATTGGGGTGTTATCTCCTTCGAACTTAAACTCTAACCAAAGTTAAGAGAGTAAGAAAACAAACTACTTATGACTAAACTGAAGCTTCGGCTTCAGTAGTACCGTTCAGTTTGTTTTAGAGATAAAGGAACTCTTCAATGTGTATCACATTAATTGGAAGAGATAACATTTACTCTAGGAATTCCTTTCCTTTTATAGGAAAAGGGATTAGGGTTTACAAGTTTAACGTAGACTACATGGCAAGCATTAAATAGGTGGTTAAACTACCATTTAATGCACGTTTGCTTTCTTGTACTAGGTATTGTCCTTTGAGGAAAGTTGTTATACTTCTATACCAACTTTTAGAAGTTACTTTCCCAAGAAGATTGCTTTATTCCTTTTGACATAAAACAATCTTTTTCCCACCTTGTAAACCTTCTAGAAGTGAAACAACATGTTTTAACTTTTGTTAAGGAGATAGATAACATTCAGCTTAGAATTTTCAACCAAGTTAAACTGAAGCTCTTACCAAAAGCCTTCTTTAGTTTCTATACCACTGCATAAACTGAAGTGAAGATACTTCCTAATCTTTTAAAGACCTGAAGAGCTGCCGCTGAAGAAACTTCAGCGACTCAAACTGAAAGACTTCAGCTTGAGTAATACTTAGGGGATTTTATGTTTAAATCTACTAAAAGACTGAAGGGCTCAGGAACTGAACCCAACAGTTCATTTATTTTTTTGTTTACAAATCAATATGAACTTGAAGAAGACGTCTATTGTTGTAATCTTTTTAATGAAAAACTTCACGTACACATACGCACGCACACACACAAAAGGTTAAAAGACCTTGGTGGTGTTATTTGTATGAATGATATTGTTAGGTTACGTAAATACAGTTGTTTCAAATTACTTATTTAAATCATAAATTCAGCAATATGCCATAAAGTTAAGTCAAATTAAAAATAAAGATCATCATAGTTCACATAAATATAAATGTCCCTCAGACAATAGGTATGCTTATATTACAAGTAAAAACACATAGGGTAAATTACACGCTTCGTCCCTCAACTTAACCCATTTAGTCATTTGGTGTTCCGTTATACGTTTTCGCCAGGATAGTACCCAAGGTGGGCTTTTTAGTGCGCACTTGGTCCCAAGCACTAACTGTTGTTATTTTTATTCGTTTATCTCACCCAACCTACTTTCACACGATGGGTATTCAGGTAATTTTGTCCAAAAAATATTTTCACCGTTGGTCCCTCACCAACCAATCATTCAAAATTTTAAAATAGTACCCGTTAGTTTTACATTTTTTTGTCTTTTTCATATTACACAGTTGGTCCCTGATGTCTCAAATTGTGTTTTACCCTTCCCGCCTAATAAACACAGGCCAAGTTGTCTTCCCACGAAAGACTTACGCGTAGGGACTATTTATAATCTTTTGCTTGCAAGAGTAGGATGTCAGTTTGAGCTGTAGTTATTACACTTTTGACTTTTGGAAGAATTGATGACCATCCATTTTAACTTAGTTTTTGCTATTGAAGGGTTCATTATATCCAGTATTTGTACACTTTTTCATACCCAAAAAACACATCTTCATTTTTCAGTAAAATTATGTCTCGTCTTATGCATCTTGAGGAACTCTGTGTGGCTGCTAATTTAAGGTTCTTGGCGAGTGCGATGTTGGTTTATTTTCAGAGGGACACGACTAGGGATATGCAGTATGCAACAGATATAACCAAGTTATGGCAGGAGTTGGCAGCTCATGTTAATAAAAGGGATATATTTATAGGTGAGCTAGAACTTTTGAGTGGATAATTGGTGGTATCCACCATTTCATTATTGGTCTCTTAAAACACTTTATTTCACCTTATGTTTCTCACCCACCCAACTTAACACTTCAAAACAAAATGGCAGAAAGTGATAAGGATAAGTCTATGATGTTTGTAGATGATGACAGGTATTAGGAGAAAGTGGTAATCACTGATGAAATCATGGAACATGCAAAAGAGATTCTTGAAGGCTTAAAAAAGCTTATAATGAAATAGATGTGGACGTTGCAGAAAAAGGTTGAGCTAGCTAGAGGTGAGGTCATCATTATCAACAGTGATTATGATGATGAAAAAAATCCAATTCTACCAATTGTTAAAAATCTTAGTTGCATACTTAGACTTGGAGCAATTCAAGAGAATTACAGTAAAGGTAAAAATATGGTTTGAACTAGTGGTAGAAGAGTTGCAAACAATGTTAAGAGAGTTAGAAGTACTTCTAAAGTAAGGGAATACGTAATTGGTGTAGATTTTTTAAGGATGTTGGTGTAAATTTTTAAAGTTTGATGTTTAAGTTTTGTAGACAACTCGATCTTATTATGACATGTGTATTTGGAATATTTAAATCAACTTTTTTTTATCCTAACCGGCTTCTGATATGTGAGGAATCACATATCCTTTTTATACCAAAAATGGCCTTTAAATGATCAAAATGTGCAAAAATATGCTTGTATTTATGTATTTTGTTGTTTGTGAATGTGTAGGTACGGATAATGCAAAAATCACAAGAAAACGGTCAAAACCGGACAAACACGAACACGAGAATGGATAGAGTGCACAAGAGCCGGAAGTTTCTAGCAAAAGGTCAACAAAGTCAACCCTTGGTCAACCTTTGGTCAACCATTGGTCAACCCACAAAAAGACAAAACCCTCAAAATACCCAAATGAGCCTTAATGTTAAACCAAATTCACAATAAGTCCTTAAAACCCTAACACCGTTAGTCTTTTTATTATAAAGACTAACGGTCGTTATCTCTTTATAACAAATCCCTTAAAACCCTTTCACCGAGCCTATATAAACCTGTGGCCCATTTCTTTTTTATACCCGAGCCCAAGTCAAACACCCATTTCACTCGGTCAAACTCAAACGAGTATAGGGTAAAAAGGCGCGAAAATCTATTTTCACTATTCACCGTCTTCTTCAATTAACCCTGCATCAAAAACAAAGGGTAAAATTCAATTAATGACGTGAAACAAAGATTCGAGTACCAAGCTTACAGCTCAGCATCAAAACGTCACTAAAAGGCTCTCATTGGCTAGAACTAACAAGGAGAATGACACGTTGGAGGCGAATAAACACACATTTGATGGGATTTTTCACTAAAAACAAGCCAAAAGAAGCACACCCTCCTAACTTATGGGATTGCTAGCTTGGCAATCCGTGTGATGGAAATTGATCTAACGGCCAAAATGAAGGATCCAATGATTGGCAATGAATGAAGGGTGATGATTAAAGCAGAGGGGAGCGTGTATCCAAGACCTAGAAGCTTCTCTCAAGCCTATAAATACAAGACCTTCTCACTCACACCAGGGGGAAGAGTTTTTTAGCTTTTAGTAGTTTTTAAATAAATTTTAGCTTATGTCACTTTAGCTTATTTGTATTTTCATTTCATGTAACTTTTCACTTTCAACTTTGAAATTCAGTTTTCTAGTAATGAAAGTTTAATTGTTCTTATTATGCAATCTGTCTTTTAATAAGTTTACTTTTATGCTAAAAATGATCTAAATAGGCTTTACTGTTTCATAAGCTCTTATTGTCTTAAAGCTACTAAAAGCTCTCAATTACTTGAATTCTAATGGAATTGGATGGCTGCTTATAGAATTCAAGTGGTAATAGTTCCTGAAGGTCAGGAATTAGGTTTAGAATAGGTATTTGGGAATAAGCTTAAGCTATAAGCTTAAGCTGTTTATATAAACTCTATTAAGAGCACTCACCTCTGTTTAGCTGAGGTGTGAGGTACCATCTCCTTTTCCTTTATTTTCACTTATTGTCTCTTCATAAGTTTAGTTAAAATATGCATAATTGCTTAATCTGTTTGTTAGTAGCTTATTGATGTTAAATTTAGCTTAAGCTTGCTTATTATCTTTGTTTGATGTTTATTTAGTTTAGATAAGTAGCTTAAATTTTAAATTGCCTATATTAGTTTAAAAACAATTAAAAAACCAAAAATATTAGCATAGCTTAGTTTGCTTATTGTCTTTGCTTATTTGCTTATTAATAATTGTTCATTATGTTGGTTATAAGCTGTCTAGTATCTGGTAGTTGATACTTGTGCTTTAAATCTTAATTTTATAAGCTGATTATGGATTTTTTACATTTTAAAGGGGTGTTTGGCATAGCAGTACTAACTGAGAGTTAGTACTGCTATTGGCCTTTTGGTCCTTTAAATTGAGTTTGAATCTTAATTCTAGGTTTATAAGATTAGATTTAAGGTGTTTTGTTGGCTTATATCAAGTTGTCTTTAAGATTGCTAATTAATAGTTTGAATCTGTTAGTCCTAGTTTCTTTTAGTATGCATTTTAAGCTTAAGACTGTTTTAGGAAATTTTAGTGCTCACTTTGCCTTTGATCTGGAGTTTTAAGAGTGTAGAAACTAAGTTCTATAGGACTGCATTAGTGGTTTTGAGATTTGGGTGTCAAATGCATAAACAGTTTGGTAGTTGAAACTTGTGCTTTAAATCTTAATTTTATAAGCTAAATATGGATTTCAGCAACTTAAAGGGGTGTTTGGGTCAAGCAGTACTAACTTGAGTTAGTACTGCTAGACACCACTAGGTCCTTTAAGTTTAAATTGAAACTTCATTTTGAGGCTTATAAGAGCAGGATTTAAGAATTTGATAAGTTAAATCTAGTTTTCTATAGGATTAAGAGTAGCTAGTTTAAATTTGTTAGCATTAGTCAGTTTCATTAGCATTCTAAGATTAAACTTGTTCTAAGTGGTGTAGTTAATCATTTTTGCATTTTGTCTAGTGTTTAAAGAGTGTAGGAACAAAGATCTATATCTTGCAATAAATAGTTTTAAGTTTTGGTTATACAAGTGTCAAATGCATCAGCAGTCTAAAAAGGCAAAACTGCCATTTTTAAGATGAAAATTCAGTTAGTTAAAATAGGATTTAGCTCTTAATTTTTAGTATACTAGTAGATTTTAGGTCATTGTCAATCTGCTTTAGCTTATTTTGCCTTTAAAAGTTCATTTGATCATCTGTTTTTAAGCTCAAAATTTGCAATTTGTCTTTTGAAAATCTACAAATTTACTCAGCATGTACTGAGTATTTAAGCAGTTTAAAATGAGCTTTTTCATTAAGCATTTAAGTTTCAAAATAGTTTTCAAAAGTTGATTTTAGAAGCTTAAAGGTCATAGTTTAAGTAGGTATAAGTTAGATTGCTATAAGGATCTGTTTGCATAGTTAAAAATAAGCCCAAAGTAGCTAAGTTGTCTGTTTGGTTTTCAGTTTTTCACTAAGAGCTTATTCGAAATCTTTAGCTTATGGCTTATTCTTTGTGCTCATTTTTAGCTCAGGTTAGCTTATTAGGTTAGTAATAAGTAGTTTATAGCTTATTTAGTCCAGGATTCAGCTTATTCTAGCTTTTCATAAAAAACCAAAAATATCAAATATAGCCTAAGTAGCTTTTTCATTGAGCTTTTTCTCTGCTTAATTGAGTTTCAAAATGTCTTTTGTTTGCTTTTTCAAATAGTTTTTTGGTCAAGGTTTAAGGTAATATAGGGCTTTTAGTCATAAGGATCTGTTTGTGCGCTTATAATTAAGCTCAAAAGGTGCCTTTTGGTCTGTTTGGTGCAAGTTTCTCTTTAAGTGCTTATTTGATTTCTAAGCTTATTGCTTTTAGTACGTTGCTTATTTTCAGCTTATTAGGGTAGTCATAGTTGCTTATAGCTTATTAGTGACTTTTAGAAAAGTTGTTTTCACAAAAATAGCTTATTATAAGCTGTTTTACAACTTTGCTTTTTAGGATTTTGCAAAAATAAAAAAAAGGGAAACCAAGGAAGTCGGGGGTGAGCAAGACTCGAACCCCCGACCTCAACTTAGCCTCAACCCTTTTATAAGCCTTAACACACACTCCCCTCACCAACGTGCCCTTGGGACTTTTACGTCCAGGTTTGCACAATCAAACATTTTAACCCTTTTTTGAGTTTTTTGTATAATAAGCAATTCGATTGCTTATTTGAATTTTCCCGGCTTATTTAGTTTAGCTATTTAGGTTTTCTTATTTTTCCTGCATCCTGCTTATCATAAGCTATTTTTAGAAAAAATTTAGGATTTTTAGCTTAAAGTTTTATATTTTTCGTGAATTAATTTAGTTAAAAACTTTAAAAAATCATAAAAAATAGAAAAATAATCAAAAAAATAATTTTCTTTTTTATAAAATTTTCTTTTATCATATTCTAGGCTTAGGTTGAAATTTACTCCCGTAGGGTTATTATTTTGAAAGTTCACTTTTTAAAGAACGGGATTAGATCCCCGCTCTTGTTTTCTTCATTTTTAAGCCTTAACCATTCTCGTTTTAGAATTTCTTTAGCATTTTCTTTTTAAATAGTCATTTAGGAGTAGAAAAAGTTTAGACAAGTATTTAGGGTTTAATTTAGTTAAATTGCTTATTTGTCACGTTTTCTTATTCCCGTTAACGTTTTTCGTAGTTAGATTTAATTGTGCCCTTATTTGCTCACTATTAGGATTTTAGCAAACAATCACTTTCGAACCAATTCAAGACATTGTCCAAATAACAAACGAGGTCTCAATTTCATAAGTCTTTGGGAAAACGACCCGGTAATCACTTACCGGTTAAACGTGTAGTATTTTTG
Source organism: Tanacetum coccineum (assembly GCA_026074375.1). Taxonomy (NCBI): domain Eukaryota; kingdom Viridiplantae; phylum Streptophyta; class Magnoliopsida; order Asterales; family Asteraceae; genus Tanacetum; species Tanacetum coccineum. Next base: position 22,013 of record BQNB010101863.1, read on the forward strand.
TAAGATTTTTCCTACTACCTTTGTCCTCAAGGGTAGTATTGTAATTTTCTATATTTGGATATTATTACGTGTATTATAATTTGAACATCAAATTTTTGGTGCCGTTGCCGGGGACTTGTGATTAAGATTTCTTCGTTTGCATTTGTCGATCGTGGTTTGAAGAACCTTTCATCTTCGAAAGTTACGCTTTTGAGAAAATTAAAAATACAAAAAAATTAAAAATATAAAAAGTAAAAAATAATTTTCTTTTCTTTTTAGTATATGTAAAAGTTTAATAAATAAGAAAAATACAAAAATATTTGCTCTTCCGGATTTTTCGATTTTTCTTGTGAATTCATTAAGAAATAATTTTTTTTAACCAAGTTGGTAAAAGAACACCAACAAA
>BQNB010101864.1:0-16183 GCA_026074375.1 Tanacetum coccineum
TTTAACTGATTCTATGAATTATCATCCTGTTAGATCAGAGAATCAAGCTAATCATCATGCAGGTCAACAAGAAGCTAACCAAAATGCAGGTACAGAAGACATTAATGATGCAAGGGATTCTGAAACAGAGGATGAATCTGCTCAAGACTGCTTTGTACTGCCAATATGGCCTTCTTATTCACCAAAAATCACTCATGATTTAATGATAGATGAAAAGAGAGAGGAAGAACAAGTCTTTATAGATGAACTTGAAAGACTTAAGAGGCAAGAAAAGGAAGCTAATGAGGAAGCTAAAGCTCTCAGGAAGAAGTTTGAACAAGAAACTGAGAACTTAGTTATACAAGAAGGAGCTACTAAGACTAGCAGTACTAACATTTTTAGTACTGTTAGCACACCAGCTAAAGATAGCAGTACTAACCTAGTTATTACTGTTAGCATACCAGTTAGTACTACCAGTCCTCATGAGGGACTATCTCTTTCTGATCCAAAGATGATTCATAAATACCTCCACTTGAGGATATCTATCAAAATTCTTCTGATGGTATTTTTACTACTTCATCTTATGATGATGAGGGTGTAGTGGCTGACTTCACAAACTTGGAATCTGTTGTGAGTCTTAGTCCTATTCCTACATCAAGGATTCATTCCTCTCATCCTCTCTCTCATCCTCAGCTCTATTCTAGGAGATCCAACCTCAGCAGTCAAACAAAGAAAAGTAGATACAAGTTTCTAGAGCTCAGCTTAGTTAGCAATGTTACAAAAGCAAAAGAGAACTAACCAAAGGACTTCCTGCATCATTGTTTATTTGCTTATTTCTTGTCTCAACATAAACCCAAGAAGATTTCAGAAGCTCTTGAAGATGAAAGCTGGGTTGATGCTATGCAAGAAGAATTGTTGCAGTTTGAGATACAGAAAGTTTGGATACTTGTAGATCTCGTTTGGGAAGAAGGCTATTGGCACAAGTGGGTATCGAAATAAGAAGATGGAAAAGTAGGAGTTGTTGTCAGAAATAAAGCAAGGTTTAGTTGCTCAGTGACATAGGCTAAGAGGAAGGGATAGACAATGATGAGGTTTTTGCTCCGTGGCCAGATTGAAGCCTAAGGAACTTTTTGCCTTTTCCTCATACATGGGTTATTTAAAAGTCCCTATCAATGGATGTTAAAAGTGCCTTCCTTTATGGCAAAATTGATGAGGAGGTAAATGTGTCTTCACCACCCGTCTTCTAAAAAAAAAATAAAAAAAAAAAAAAAAAAGAATAAATAAAAAAAAAACAAAAAAAAAAAAAAAGAAAAAAAAAAAAAAGAAAAAAAAGAAAAAGATCCTAAATATCCTAAGCAAGTCTACAAAGTTGTAAAAGCTCTCTATGGGCTACATCAAGCTCCAAGAGCCTAGTATGCTACTTTATCTACTTTCTTATTAAAGAATGGATACAGAAGAGGCACCATTGACAAAACTCTCTTCATAAAGAAGGACAAACATGATATCATACTAGTTCAAGTCTATGTGGATGATATCATCTTTGGGTCTACAAAGAAATCTTGGTGTGATGAGTTTGAAGCATTAATGAAGAGTAAATTTCAGATAAGTTCAATGGGAGAGCTTACTTTCTTCCTTAGATTACAAGTCAAACAGAAAGGAGATGGTATCTTTATTAGTCAGGATAAGTATGTTGTAGAAATCCTGAAGAAGTTTGACTTTGCAAATGTTAAGACTGCTAGTACCCAATGATGACTCAAAGCCTTTATCAAGGATGAGAAGCCAGAGATGTGGTGACCATCTCATATGTGTCCCATGATTGGCTCTTAATGTAAGGAAGAACCCTGTATACACCATCCTTACCTTTGGTGACTCGCTTCTTTGAGTTCCCATTCTGAATCACTTTCCAGACCTCATTATCTATATACTCAAGATAATGTTCCATCTCCATTGCCCACGTATCATAATCATCCTTTTGAAGAACGGGCAGTTTAATGTTTGAAAGTGTATTTGTGGTGATTATTTGTGGTGGTTTAGCAGGAGCATCTCCTTTGTTGGATGCTGGTACAGATCCATCCAAAGATGCATCATCATGAAGAGAAAGTTCCTCATCATCATGAAGAGAAAAATTATCGTTTGCAGACATGATTATTTGATTTGGTGGAATAAAAGGTTTTGATCTATGTTCAATCTTGTGTAAAGTCCCTTTGGTGGCTCTGATACCACTTGTAGGTCCTTATAAACAGGATCTCAATGAGCCTTGAACGACTGATAGTCCTTTGAATAAATCCAAAGATACTATGAGAGACAATAACTGTGAATACAAATATTGACGCGGAATATCAATATCTATACCAAGATGAACACAAAAACGAATACCAAACTTGCTATTACTATTACTATTTGATTGTGAATACTCAATCAACTCATATGTTTACAATACTATTCTATGTTCCTTTTATAGACTTAAGGAACCCTAAACGCGTTAAGAGATAATGCTTATCTCTTCCTAGATTAACGCTAATTGATAACTATTACTATAATTACAACAGACTTAACTGTCTGGTCAAACAGTATTAACTTTAACACTGTCAGACTTAAGTTAATGCTGGCAGACTTAACTTGCTCTACCAGACTTAACTTCTATACTAACAGTACTAACTATTTCTATCAGTACTAACTATAACTAACAGACTTAACTTTAATACTAACAGTATTAAGTCTGTTTACAATATTTTCCTAACAGGAGTTTTTTTTGTTGACAAAAGTTAGTACCGACAGTGCAAAGTTAATACCGTTGGGCAAAGATAGTACCGCTATAAAGACGTTGGAGAAAATACCGCCAAGGGTCTAAAGTGTAAATTGAAACGGTTTCTTTGATTTTGGGTTTGTTCAACCTATATAAACCCATCTCAATTGCACAGTTTACTCACGTAAACTCTCTTAATCGCTTTCTTCTATCAAACCCTAATCTTTTACTCATCGTCGCTTATCAATTCATCAAGTATGGCTGTTCTTGAATCATGCCCTAAACACAACATGGTCGCTTACTTGGAAAAGACTGATGGGAATACAGAGTTTCATGAGATTATCAGCTTTCTTACGCGAAGCTCCATTCACTATGCTCTCACTGTAAGTCCTGTAGTCTCTACTACATTTGTTGAACAGTTTTGGATGTCTGCTAAATCCAAAATAATCAACAATGTTAGGTATATTACTGCCAAAGTAGCTGGCAAGCCTGTGTCTATCTCAGAGGCATCAATAAGAAGTGATCTTCTTTTTGATGATGCTGATGGGATAGATTCTTTGCCAAATCAGGCTATATTTGATGCTATTCAGCTAATGGGGTATGAGGGGGACCTAACTGTCTTAACATTTAACAAAGCTCTGTTTTCACCCCAGTGGAGATTTCTTTTTCATACCATGAATCACTGCATAAGTTCTAAAAGCACTTCTTGGGATCAAATTCCCACTAATATTGCCACAGCAGTAATTTGCTTAACCACTAATCAGAAATATAATTTTTCTAAATTAATTTTTGATGGTATGATGCGACACTTGGATGCAAAGAAAAAGTTTGTTATGTATCCAAGATTTATTTCAGTCTTTTTGGATACACAGCTAAAGAATGTGCCTATGCCCTTAGACCATTTCCCTATTAATGCTTTGACTAGTAAAGTTTTCTCTTTTATGGTTAAAAAGGGAAAACATTTTTCAGGGAATGTAACACCTTTGTTTGATTCTATGTTGGTTCAACCAACTGAGGATGAGTGTGACATTTAGAAAGACAATCTGAACCTCAACTCATACCCTCTCCTCCTCACCTAAGTGAAGACCAACATGAGCCACAGACTGACCCTTCTCCCAGACCTTCACCTACTACTCATATTCCTGATTCCATTCCAGAGGGTTCTGGTGGGAATCATGGAAGTCAGTCATCCAGTGATAGATCCCTTTTAGGGAATGAGGGTGGCATGACACTCCAAAGTGTGTATGATCTTTGTATCTCTTTGTGTATACAGGTTACAAATCAAGCCAAAGAAATTAAACACTTGAAGGCACAGATCAAGAAGCTTAAGAAGAAAGCCAAACCTGTTATCACACACCACAAAGCTTGGATGAAGAGTGTATCCATGAAGCAAAGATTAGCAGGAAAGAAATCCTTGAAGAAACAGTGGATGCAAAAGGAGCCTGTATCCAAACAGGGGAGGAAACCTGCCAAAGCTGAACCTACAGTCCATAAAGATCCAGCTTTTGATGAGCTTGATGATGATACAATGGACTATATGGAGACTAAGGATGCTCAAGATGTGGGATGACAAGCTATGTGGTGCATGAAGAGAAGCAAAGTGCAGAAAAGGGAGTTAGTACTGAAGATCCACTTAGTACTGCTCAACCAAAAGTTAGTACTGACAAGCCTGAAGATAGTATCGACAAACCAGATGAAGGTACTGACAAGCAAAAAAGTTAGTACTGACAAGGAAGAAGTTAGTACCGACAAACCAGATGAAGGTACTGTTGATCAAAATGAAGGAAGAAGTGCTACTTAAACAGCTCCAACAACAACTACTCCAACAATATTTGGTGATGATGAGACCATTGCACAAGTCCTTATCATAATGAGTCAGAATAAGGAGAAGCTCAAAGAAAAAGAAAAAGGAATAGAGCTTAAAGATGTTGAGGAGACTGAGAGACCTAGGCCTACTTCAACAAGATCATTATTAACATTAAAGCCTCTTCCTAAGATTGTTCCAAAAGATAAAGGCAAAAAGATGATTGAAGAGAAAGATGAATCTGATACTGATTCAGAAGATATTATTGAAGCCGAAAAGAAATTTAAGCAGCTTGCTAGGGATGAAGAGGTGGCCAGAAAGGTGCAAGAGGATTGGGAAGCAAAAGAAGAAGTGAAAAGTTAGCTGAGAAAGAAACTACAAAGGCTGCACTCTCTAATGAATGTGATTTCATTCAGACAAGACTTAATGCTGACAAGATACTTGCTGAAAAACTTTAAGAGGAAGAGAGAGAAATGTATAGTATTGAGCAGAGAGCCAAATTTCTTCATGACACCATTGCTATCCAAAGAAGATTTCTTGCTCAACAAAGATCTGAAGCTATCAGAAATAAACCTCCTTCAAGAAATCTGCTTAGGAACCAAATGATGACATATTTGAAGCATGTTGGAGGCAAGAAGCATTCTAATTTAAAGACAAAGGGTTTTGAAGAAATAAAAGCTTTGTATGACAAGATAAAAAGGTCTGGTGATAGTTTCATTGCTATTGGTTCTGCTGAACATGAAAAGGTAATCAAGGAGATGAATGAACAAGTTGTTGATGCTTCTAAGAAGAGAGTAAAGAAAGATGACAGTATTAAGGGAGAAATTAACGAAGAAGAAGGAACTAGAAAAAGAAAGCTTGGTATAAGGAAGAAGATGAAATCTAAGAAAAGAAAGTTCACTTCTAAAGATGATGAAGAGTTAAGATTGTGTTTAACTATAGTTTTTGATGAGGATAAGGAAGTGGATTATGAGATACTTGACAAGAAATATCCTATCATAGAATAGAGATCTGGGTATCTTCCAACCAAACCACAATATGATGAGACTGAAGAGATAGAAGATGTTTATCTTAATGTGGTGATTAGAAGTAATAGACAAAGAAGATACTTCAGTACTTTGATGGCAATGCATTCAATACTTGATAGAGATGACATATGTGCTATATATCAACTTGTGATGAACAGATACCAAGATGAGACACCTGAAGGATTTGACAAAATACTTTGGGGAGATTTGATAATCATGTTCAATCAAAGTGGAAATGATGAGTTTTAGAATGCATAGCAAAATTGGAAGATAGTGAGCTGGAAGCTACATAGTTCTTCAGGGATACACACTATAATGACTGATGAGGGAATAGTCATTCATATGCTTGTAGAGAATAAGTATCCTTTGAAAAAGGAAGTGTTGTCACAATTTCTTAAGTTGAAGTTAGAAACTGAAGAAGACAGTACTATGGCTTTGGAACTGATTAGATTTGTCAAGAGGCAGATTGCAGAGTTAGAACCTAAAGCCTCTGATGGAGATGAGAAGGATCTTTGAGTGTTGGTTCTAAGACCACATAACAAATGGTCATTAGTTCACCATGCTTAACAGGCATAAGAACTGGCTAGTCCATAAGCAAATGGCTTGTGGTAAAGACTTCTCAAATCTGTTTATGGTTGACAATTTACCAAAAATTGTAGGGTTTTCAACTCACCTTGCTTCATGGTTAAGAGTTGGCTAGTCCAGGATCAAACAGTTCCTGGTAAAGACTAACAAATCTGTGATAGCTGATAGTTTGCTAAAAAACTATATTGGTTTATCATGCACCATGTATGCAATGAGCATTGGTAGTCCAAAAGCAAATTTGGGTATGTGTAAAGACAAATCAATTCCGTTGATGGTTGATAGTTTACCAAAAACTGTATGGTAATTAACTCACCATGTTTTAAAAATGAAGAGTTAACTATCCTAGAGCAAACGGATACTGGTAAAGGAACATCAAATCTGTTTATGGTTGGTAGTTTGCCAAAAACTACAAAGAAACTTTAGTTGGATTGTTGTGAAAGATGTTGCTATGTTGCTTAGAGACAAGTTGTGCTGAGATGGGATAGTGTTTAAAAGCTCAAGAAATGTTTGGATACATCCTCTATACACTAAAGAAGATAAATCTGAAGAAACATGAAGTTTAAAAGAGTTCAACATTCATGTTTAAGGGAGGATTGTTGGGAATTACGTTTTCCTAACTTAGTACCGACAGTATTAATAGTTAGTACTGATAGTTATAGTTAGTACTGACAGTACAAAATGTTAAGTACTGATCAGTTAGTTAGTACCGATAGTAGAAATTAGTTAGTACCGTTTAAGAGATATGTATGAGATATTTTAGGAAAAGATATGTACGCGTTTTGTAAGCCTGTTAGGGTTTATCCTTGGTCTATAAAAGGATCCCTCTTGGCATAGTTAGATATACGAACTCAATATATCTCATACAAAATCATATCTCATAGTTAGTAATCTGTAATCACTCAAAGCAGATTAATAGAAATTATTATTTAGTTTTTCATTGTTCTTCTTAGTACTTGTGTTAAGATTCCGCATTAACACATAGTATTCATTTCAGTGTTTTACATAGTACCTGTATTTATAAACATCTTGGCAATATCCTTAATAGGCTGCAAAAGATTATTCACAAGGGATACAGTCCACTCCAACAGGGCAGTGAAGCACCACTTACATGCGTCGTTATACGACAGAATAGACATGTATGTTTGATCACATCCCCATTCGAATTTAACCAACGGTTAGGATGAAGAATGATATAGGGTAATGACCTTCTAACTTTCACCAAAAGTCGTAAACCAACGAGGCAGCTGAGACATGCATACATGGCCGTAACGACGAAATAGACATGCACGCCGTTCAACATCCCGTTCAGTGTAACAACAGGGTCTAATCATCAAGTGTGGAGAGATAGTAAATGTTGTTAAATAAAAAATCAAGAAACAAATAGCTTAAGCCTAACGTACAGGTTGCTAGACGCTAGTCTAGTCTGTTCCCAGGATAAAGCACAATATTACAAAAGTCTTGATCATCGATCAAAACAACAACTAACGATGGCGTACCGTACGGTCAACTTCCGAATCATCCCAAAACTTTACATACTCTACAAGGCAAGTGGCGATATCTTCCACTTTGTAAAATACTTTACATCGTTGATTTTTGTTGCGTATCAACGAATAATCGATCCTTGGTGTAATTCCTTCGGTAATGCTCTTGCAAAACGATTATCTTCAAACTTTCATTTTTCTTTTTGTGTTACAATTTTTCTCTTTTTTGTTTTTTTTGTTTTGTTTTTTTTCTGCAATATGCCTCAAATCTGTGGAGTTTCACATCTTTACAGCATCCTATTTCGGTTAATTCTTGATAGTTCTTCGATTCTTTCGGATCACAATAATTGTGTATGTTAGTAATCACATGGTTTTGACTTACTTAATAGAATTCCCATTTGCAATGTGCAAAGTTCCAACCGCACCAAAGATAGAAAATGACACAAGACTCGGGAAATACAAACTTTACACGTTAAGCAACTAGCAACTGTAAATTAAACTTAATCTAACAGTGTAGGTTAAGGTGTAAGGGTGTAACGGAATAAATAGTTGGTGTAATTCCTAAAGGATCTTGCTCTCGGATGTTTAGGGGATTCTTACTCTAAAGTGAGAGTAAACAACGGGTTTTAATACGAGAGGTTACAACTAAACCGGTTGTAGTTAGTTAATATACAAACATGGGAAAGGCGATTTTGGGTGTAATCTAAAATTTACCAATTTAAACAAGTTCACTCAATTTAAATCCATAATATCATCAAATGTGGCTCGAGTGATATACAAGCAAGTTTTAATGTTATACATCACCGGCACACTCAAATTTTTTAAGGAATTTGGTAACATTTAGAAACGAAAGGTTAAATCTCACAATTTTTTTTTTTTTTTTTTTAATCTAACAAGGGTTATTGTGTGCGGGTTATGTATCAAGTAATTTCACAAAAGTATGCTTGATTTTTTTTTAATTTGAGCATAATTTAAGCATTTTAGTGTGAAAAATAGGACAAGTAAACATTCTAATTCCATCCCCCACTTGAATTATACAACGTCCTCGTTGTATAGATAAAACATTAAATACGGGAATTAAAAAGAATTAGAATGAGAAACTCCCCTGATATTTGCTCGGTAGATTCTCCATGTTGAGTTTATTGAGCAAGATTTCGTGTTGAACAACTACCTTGAAGTTTCAAGACTCCAACACTTCAAGATCTCTAGATTTGTAAATTCTCCATCAATATTCGTCGATATTTTCTTTTACGAGGTCTTGTGTAATGTAGAAAAAACATGCATTCCTATCTTGGTACCTATGGTTAATTTAAACTAAACTAAAGAAACTGTACAGGAGATCGATACACCGTATCCATAAACTGGAATACGCCGTATTGACAAACCTATAAAAAGTATCTAAATACAGGTCAGTCTGTTGAATACGCCGTATCGTGTGCATGAATACGCCGTATTGACAGAACTGATAATAATATTTTTAAAGTGCATAAAAAATAAAGGCTGATAACGTCCAGACAATCAATACGCCGTATGGTATGGAGCGGATACGCCGTATTGATGTCTGGGAAGACAGACTCGATAACAAAATTAAATAACATTCCGGGTTGTCTCTCGGGAAGCACTTTTGTTTACAATGAAGTCTTTAAGTTAGACTTTTCTTCAGCTTCTCTTCACGTTGCATCTTCATCCAATTCAACTACTTCTTTCTCTTCTGCATCAATATGTCCATCGTGGTACTTTTTTAGCCTCTGTCCATTGACTTTAAAACTGATTCCATTTTTATTGATGATTTCCACGGTTCCATAGTATACATAGTTTTCACCACGTTTGGCCCGTACCACTTTGATTTAAGCTTACATGGATGCATCTTAAATCTAGAGTTAAATAATAATATTTTCTTTCTGCTTTGAAATTTTATCTCCCGAGCTTGAGTATGCATCTCTTAGTTCTTTCTTGGTAGATCCGGGTGTTTTCATATGCTCCATCTCTTAATTCCATTAATTCATTAAGTTCCATGAAACAGTTTTTTGTTGCAGCTGTGAGATCCATATTACATTGTTTTAGTGCCCAATATGCTTTGTGTTCGATCTCCACAGGTAGGTGACAAGCTTTTCTATAAACTAATCTGAAAGGGGTGCATTCAGTAGGTGTCTTGTAGGCAGTTCTGAATGCCCACAATGCATCATCAAGCTTTTCTGACCAATTCTTCGGGTTATACCCCACTGATCTTTCCAAAATACATTTTATAGTTCTATTGGTCACTTCAGTCTGTCCGTTGGTTTGAGGGTGATATGCAGTAGATAGTTTACGAGTCACTCCATATTTTTGTAAGGCTTTTTCTAATTAATAGTTACAGAAATGTGTTCCCCGGTCACTAATTAAAGCTTTAGGAACACCGAACCTTGCAGATAGTCTTCTCAAAAATCTAATCACAACGTAAGCATCATTTGTAGGAAGAGCTTGAGCTTCGACCCATTTTGAAACATAATCCACTGCTACTAGTATATATTTATTCCCCTTTGAGTTCAGAAAGGGCCCCATAAAGTCTAGCCCCCATATGTCAAATACATCACACACTTGAATATTGTTCTGTGGCATCCACTCCTTGATGATATGTTCCCTGATCTTTGGCATGCATCGCATCTCATCACATAATCTTTAGCATCTTTAAAGATGCTAGGCCAATAGAATCCAGATTCATAGACTTTCCTTCCAATAATCGACGCACTATGATGTCCCCCAGTTGGTCCAGAATGACAATGCACCAAGATTTCATGGATTTCATTCCCAGCAACACATCTTCTTATCACATTGTCCGAGCATAGCTTGAATGCATAGGGTTCGTTCCAAAAATAATTCTTAACTTGAGAGAAAAATCTTCTTCTTTTTCCAGGTGTCCAGTTTGGAGGCACAATCTTTCCAACGATATAATTAACGTAATCAGCATACCATGGTTCATCACTATTGAGCTCGGCTTTTAATATCATAAGATGTTCGTCAGGAAATTCATCTGTGATTTCCTCCTCCGTGAATGTTCCTAAATCTGGGTTCTCGAGTCTTGATAAATGATCTGTAGCTAAATTTTCCGCCCCTTTTTATCCTTAATCTCAATGTCAAATCCTTGAAGGAGTAGTACCCACCTAATAAGCCTTGGTTTGGCGCCCTGTTTGCTGAACAAATACTTCAAAGCAAAATGATAAGTGTAGACAATAGTTTTTGATAAGACAATATATTGACGAAACTTATCAAAAGAGAAACAACTGCAAGAAGTTCTTTCTCAGTGGTGGTATAATGCTCTTGGACATTATTCAAGGTTTTTGCTGGCATAATAGATTGTCTTGAATTTTCCATCAATTTGTTGCCCCAAAACAACTCCAACAGCGAAGTCACTAGCGTTACACATTAATTCAAAGGGCACGTTCCAATCGGGAGATATTATGATAGGCGCAGTGGTTAGTTTTTCTTTCAAAATATTAAATGCCTTTTTGCAATCATCAGAAAAATCAAATTTTGTGTCTTTTATTAAAAGTTGGGTCATTGGTTTAGAGATCATGAAAAAGTATTTTATATACCTTCGGTAAAACCCAGCATGTCTCAAAAAACTTCTAACTCCTTTTATGTTTGTTGGGTATGATAATTTAGCTATTACATCTATTTTGGCTCCATCAACTTCCATTCCAGCTTCAGAAATTTTATGTCCTAAAACGATCCCTTTTTTCACCATAAAATGGCATTTTTCCCAATTCAGCACAAGGTTGGTTTCCTCATCTTAGATAGATTTATCTATATTGGTAGACAACAATCAAAAGAGTTTACAAATACCGAGAAGTCATCCATGAATCCTTCCATAAAGGTTTCTTACCATTGTCGTGGAAGTTTGGCATCATGCATCTTTGAAAAGTAGCAGGAGCATTGCATAATCCAAACGGCATTCGTCGGTAAGCAAAAGTCCCATAAGGATTGGTGAAGGTTGTTTTTTCTTGATCTTCCGGAGCGATTGGAATTTGGAAGAATCCTAAAAATCCATCAAAAAAACAATAATATTCATTTCCACATAAACGCTCCAACATTTGGTCAATAAAAGGAGGAGGAAAATGATCCTTTCGAGTTGCATCATTAAGTTTACGGTAATCGATGCACACTCGCCATCCTGTAACTGTGCGAGAAGGGATCAATTCATTTTATCATTCAAAACTACAGTCATCCCTCCTTTTTTGGGTACAACATGAATAGGGCTAACCCATGAACTATCTGAAATTAGATAAATTAGCCCAAAATCAAGTAGCTTCACAATTTCGTTTTTCACAACATCTTAGACTTTAGGATTTAGACGCCTTTGAGGTTGAATGACTGGTTTGTGTTGATCCCACTTGAATAGATCTTGCTTAGCTTGTAAGAAGCTTAGTTGTATTGAATAAATTCAAGACAACTATGGTAGAAACTTTGATTATGAATATCAAAGTCAATGCAAAATCTGGTCAATGATACTAAGAAGAATTCTAATAAAACAGTAACAAAATCAATAACAAGACTGATTACAAACTTTCAGCCTCAATATAAATACGAAACATCTTAATAGTGTTAGGGTTTCAAAACCTTGAAGTTACAACGATCATAGATGTTTATCTAACATTATGCCCCAGGGACTCCTGTTGTAACCAAGGAGTCCTCAAGGTCTTACAATTATTTCCTAACTTATCATGAATCTTTCTATAACAAAGTAATCTTTAAACGAATAAGTTATACATATCTTCTTTACAAATAACTAATACTTATCTTCGTAAGTATTCTTGTTCTCCAATCAATCTTTATCCCTTCTCTGTCAGCATAATCCTTCCAGCAGTAGTAATCACTTAGCATTTGTAACTAAGCACAAGCAGCATTAACTACTTAGAAGTTTACTTTGCAGTATATATACATTAGCCAGTACTTACTTTTGTATAGCAGTAGTTAACTACTTAGTATATTTTTAGTCTTCATCTTCTGGAGCAGTCTTTCCTTTACTAGCCAGCAGTACTTTATACTAACGAGTATAGTTATATACTAACATGTGGTAACCAATTGTAGTAACTTTTTATACTACCAGTACTAACTACTTAGCATAATTTTCATTAGTATTACCAGCAGCACTAAGTTATGCTTGACAGCACTAATATATACCTGAGCAGTAGTAACTCTAAGAATCATCTTGAAGTCTTTTAAACCCAACAATCCTCCCCTAAACTTGATGTTCATCTTCTGAATCTTTAAGTTTCTTCATTAAAAGTCTTCATCACTATCAGGAGGATGCATTCAAACACTTCATTGACCCTTTTCCTGCTTTGTCATGAGCTTGAGTAGTTGATAACACATCTCATTCCAACGATCAGCTTGAAGCTTCTTGTTCAGCATGTTTGAGATTGTTATTGGTGTAAGGGGATATCTTTTCTCAACCAACATAAAGATATGTAGATTTCTAAACCTTACAAAGTGCACTCCACAGTTATCAAACAGCTTCTAAACAGTCACTTTGTACCCTTGTAGATTTCTCCATACTTCACTCTTTATGTTAGGTTCAAACATTACTTTCAAATAACCCTATAACACTCTTTTATAATCATCCTCTGGCCTTGTATTCTCATGTTTAAATTTTACCAACTTCCAAAGGGTCTCCAAGTCTTCTCTATCAATACCCTAAAGCATCTTTATCATTGATGAATACCTTTTTAAGCTTCCATCAGCTCTTATCAATTTAAAGTATCCCATCCTTCCATCTTTATCAATCTAGTATTCAACAATCACTGGAGGCTTAGTAGCTAGAGGTATAGCATCAATTACAACCTCATCATATTTAACTATCTCAATATGCCTTTTCATCTATGCCTCCTCTTGATCATCTTTTTCAACTTCTACATGCTCATCTATCTTCTGCTTCTTTGACATATCAGATTCAAGTTCATCCTCTTTTCTTTTAGAGCTTTCCTTTGTTCTTGTCTCACTGCCTTTCACTACTTCTGAATTCATGTCCACAAAAGTATTTACTCTTTTCATTTCCTTATCAAACAACTTTTGGATTTCATCATAGCTTTTGCTCTTCAACTGACTTTGTTTGTATCCAGCCATATTCTTCAAATAGGTGGACATTTGATTTCTCTTTTGAGATTTGGTAGGTGGCTTTCTTTTTATCTCTTCAGCCCTAAGCTTTGCAAAGTGTTTCTTTCTTCTGTTCACGAGTTCTACAAACAATCTTGATCTTTCTTTAATGGTTATTTCTCCTTGTTCTTTTGCTTGTAGCCTCTAAGCCAATTCAAAATCTGCCTCTATTATAGCTTGTGTGTTATCTCATGATTCAATTAAAGTTATGTTGGCTTCTTCTTCCTTTTGCCTTGCAAGACTCTCTTCTTTAATAAGTTCAGCTTGCAACTGAGCTTCAAGATTTCTAGCCATTTCTTCATCAAGAGCACCTTGATCTTTCTTCTTTAATGGCACTTCAGGCTCCACCATTATTCCTTTGCCTTTGTCTTTTACTTGTGGAAGTTGTGATTGTGAAGAAGCAAATGTTTTTGTAGATGCAGATACTTGTTCTTCCTGATCATGAAATATAATTCCCTTAGCCCTTGGTCTAACAGATGTAACTGTTGTAGCAGCAGTTGTAACAGGCTTGGGTTTTGCAGTTTTGATCTCAATCAAAGTTTGAGCAAGAGTCAATTCATCTAGAATTTCAACACTAGCACTGGCAGTAGTAACTACTTCAGCAGTTCTTTTTCCTGCTTAACTTCCTTTTCAGCAACTCCTTTTTCCTACTCTTCTAACACACCTGTATCAAACATCAGGTTGTCATCATTAATCTCTTGAGTCTCATCCACCAAAGTCACTTTTGCATCAGCATCAAGATCAGTAATTTTCCTCCATTGTTTAGATGCATCCTCCTGAGCACCCAAATTGACATCATTAGAGGATTCTACCCTGCTAGTTGAACCAACCTTCCTTAATCTCTTAAGCCCTTGAGTTCTTAACTTCTTTCTCTTTTCTAATTGCTTGACTCTCTTCTTTAAGTAGTAATCTCTTTGCTTGAGCAGCTTGGCTTTTCCAAATCAAGGACTTTCTCTTGTAGGTTGGTACTAAATATCAATAGAAAGTTAAATACTATCCTCCCACTTTGCGGTGGGATATAGAAAAGGGGTAGATAATGGCGCCTATCAGTGACAGCTCTGTAGGGCCCAATGTTTTTATCTGTTCTTTCTTGACTTCTTATTTTTATTCTAAGAATATATTTAAGTGAAGAGTTTGTTTATGAGAGAAGTGGGGTTAAAAAACTATTGGTTTAGAACTTATGACTTTTGTTATTTTGATAAGTTTATGTTTTGTTATTAAACAAAACAAAGAAAGATCGTAAAATATAAATAAACGTTTTTACAGTTTATATGTATTAACAACCTTCTTGGTGTGGGAAGGTGTAACATAAACCCCTTTATGCTTGGACATTCCCTCTACTTGTTTGTCCAGAAAGACTTACACAAATCTTGGGTACATGAGAAAGTTTACCCCACCATCCAAGTTCTTCACCATATTGTCAAAAATGTACCTGGAAATGTTGAATTTTTGGTTTATGGCAAGGCATATGATTGCAGATGCCATAGTCCTACTAAATTCATTCCAGGCTGTAGTCTTAGCACTAAGGCATTGCAGTATGGTATGGATAAGAAATTTCCATTGGGATGAAAAATAAGCTTTATAAAAAGTAAGCTTTTGAGTAAGATTTTCATACCCCATTCTTTCCAATTCTGCAAAAATTGTAGCAGTCGGTAGACAATCTATTCCTTCATCATCATCCAACTTAAGATCACTTCTTATACTTGTCTCAGAGATGATTACCTTTTTCTTGTCAACTAGGGCTTGTATCTGTCATTCCCCATTAACTGTTTTGACCTTAGCAGATGTCTAAAACTATTCAATACAGGTAGTATAAATGGTTGGATTCACCGATAATGCATATTGGACAGAACTTTCATTTAGAAAATCAATAATTTCCTTAAACCTATTAATTTCTTCGGGTTTCTCCAAAAACGCAACCAAATTGTGAGTTTCAGCAAACTTTGGGGTTGACATTGTGATGGGTTTTAATGATTAAAGATGAAATTGAGTTAGGGTTTATGATTAGAGAGGATAACAAGGTGTAAAATCAAACGAATGAGTGATTGAAACACTTAATCGAAGTATTTATGAACTCACCCTCAACAGCATCAACTTGAACTGGCAGTATTAAGTTAAGCCTAACAGTATTAACTAACCCAGCAGTAGGAAGTTATGCCTGGCAGCATTAACTTATGCCTAACAGTAGTAAGTGAATGCCTAGCAGCATAAACTAATATGGGCAGCAGTAAATTAAGCCTAACAGCATTAACTTAAGCGTAGCGGCATTAAGTTTTAAGCTGAGCAGCATTAACTTTAAGACACCAGTATTAACCCCAATTTCTTTCCAAAAAGCATTTCCATCGTCAATTTTGATTCTCACAAGCTCTCTTTCTGTTTTTAATCTCTCAATATCTCTCATTTCTTTTTCTCACTAATTCACTCTATC